>QXTE01000070.1:470519-592674 GCA_003942145.1 Platysternon megacephalum | reverse complement strand
TATATATATATATATATATATATATATATATATATACATACACCTTCATGGAGAAAATGTACCAGCTGCTAACGGGCTCTCCAACCTAGTGGATAAAGGTATAATAAGAACCAGTGACTCAAGGTAAAGCCAGATACATTCAAATTACAAATAAAGGATAATTTTTTTAACAAGTGGGGAGATTAACTAGTGGAAGAAACTACCAAGGGCAGTGGTGGATTCTCCATCTCTTAATGGCTTCAGGTCCAGACTGGATGGCTTTCTGGAAGATACATGGTAGTCCGTACAAATTATTAGGCTCAATATAGGGGTAACTGGATGAAATTCTGTGGCTTGTGTTATGCAGGAGATCAGACTAGATGATCTAATGGTATCCTCTGACCTTTCAGTCTGTGAACCTGCAAGCCCTCCATAGCTCCTCTTGAGAGCTGCCACAATGCAGGAGGTGGGGTTTGTAGTGGTGCAAGCAGAGAACTGGCCATTGGGATGCCTACGTTCTAATCCCAACTTTGCCACTGACTCGCTGTGTGAACTTGGGCAAGTCGCTTCTCCTCTCTGCGCTTCACTTTCCCCATCTATAAAGTGGGGATGATCAATCCTCCCTCACAGGGACTGTTGTATAGCTTAACTCAGGGATATTTGTAAAGCGCTTTGCGATCCTCTGGTGAAAAGAGCGGGGGGGGGGAGGGGAGAGGGAAGTGTCATTGTTATCAGGCAACAGACAGAAAATTTTTGCAGCAAAGTAAAATACACAGGGATGGTGTTCAAAAGCTGCTGCTCCCTTTTTTTTTTATTGAATTCAGTAAAAACCTCAGTGCTGTGTTTGCCATTAAATCTACTATCAGGCCCAATTTTCTCTCTGGTCTTGTGGCAGAACATTTATCGAGCATGCAGCATTATATGCAGGGCACTCTATGTAAGTCATAGATCCAGAGTTCTGATCCTGGTCTGTAAGGAGCACCTTTAAAAGCATACTCCCTCTTGTCTCCTCACAAATGGGCACAGAGCGGATACAGAGTGATGGGCATGATGGAATATGTTCTGCAGTGAGTCAGAGTTGTCATCCACAGGTACTAGCTCTATCTTCATCAAAAGATTTGGGGACTCTGCTGCCTTTTATGCTGTCACCATCACCCACTTACATTATCTCCTCTGGGCAAAGTGCTGTTCCTTGATTTCCCTGCTTAGCCTCTTATGTATAGTTGAATGACCAAAATAGGCTCTGGATACCTCTTCCTCCTAAGCAGGGGCTCTCTGGGTAACATGAGTAGGGCAGGTTTATCTATATTAGTGTATCCTGTCCTCTGGTTAACCAAGAGGTAGAAATTTGGTACAAGAAAACCAATATCTGTTAGCTGTAAACTTAACCCTGCTGTGAACCAGACTGAGTCAAACCTCTGCCTTTCACAAATGGTTTGTTGTCATTTGTTTCTCCTCCAGCATGGACTCTTGATGCTCACTCAGCCAGCAGGCTGTTGGACTGGATCAGGTGCTTGTGCTGGGTCCAGAGAGAAGGAGCTTGGGGCATCTGGTTCTCTCCTGTATATGTAGATGGGTTTTCTGATTGGAAACCCACCATTGTTTCAGCAGGGAGGAGAGGCCTTGAGCCTTTACACCTGATGTCTTATTTGGCCCTTCCCTTTTTTCTCTATCTTAGGTACCTGGAGGTGATGCGGAAACTCCAGAAAACTTACAGGATGGAACCAGCTGGTAGCCAGGGAGTTTGGGGCCTGGATGACTTCCAGTTTCTGCCCTTCATATGGGGCAGTTCCCAACTGATAGGTACTAACAAACCTAGAAAACGTTGATCTCTCTCCCCTTCTGTCCTTCACTGTGAAGATCATCAGTGGTTCGGGATATTTTTTTTCCAGCTAAGTGTGACTTTAAAAAAAGCTGATTTGAAAAGTTTGCTTGAAGTTAAGTATTTTTGTTCTCTGCTTTCAAAATAAGCCAGTTGGTCAGACTGTGAAAAAGGAGGGTTACAGTGGAAATGCTGAAACATCTTAAAGTACACCTGTTTTTTATTGAGACTCCTGGGTGTATTTTGGTGCTGAAAAAGACAGTTTTTGCCCTGAGTGGCTTACAGTCTGATCTTACTGCGAAGGCACAGGGCTGGGACTCAGATTTGGGTTTAATTTCCAGCTCTGCCATAGACTCCTGGGGCCACCTTGGGCAAGTCACTTAATATCTCTGGGTTTCATTTCCCTATCTGTAAAATGGGCACATTTCCTTTGTTCTGTCTGTTTAGATGGTAAACTATTTGAGGCAAGGACTTAATGCAGGGGCGGGCAAACCTTTTGGCCTGAGGGCCACATCGGGTGTCTGAAATTGTATGGAGGGCCAGTTAGGGGAGGCTGTGCTTCCCCAAACAGCCAGGTGTGGCCTGGCCCTCACCCCCTATCCAACCCCTCCTGCTTCTCGCCCCCTGACAGTCCCCCTGGGGCTCCTGACTGCCCCCCGCTGCCCAATCCAACTCCTCCTCTCATTCCTGACTGTCCCCCTGGGATCCCTGCCCCACCCAACCACCTTTTCCTCCCTGTTCCCCGCCCTCTGACCGCCCTGACCCCTATCCACACCCCTGCTCCCTGACCACCACCCTGAACTCCCCTGCCCTCTATCCAACCCTCCTGCTCCCTGCCCCCTTACCGCGCCGCTCAGAGCACTAGGACAGGCCCCCGCCGCCCAGAGCATTGTGCTGGCGGCGCAGTGAGCTGACGCTGCAGGAGAGGGGGAACAGCGGGGGAGGGGCCGGGAGCCAGCCTCCCGGGCCAGGAGCTCAGGGGCCGGGCAGGAGGGTCCTGCAGGCCGTAGTTTGCTCACCTCTGACTTAATGGGTGTGTATGACACCTAGCACAAGCGGGCACTGATTTCAGCAGGGACCTCTAGGTGCTACTGTAAACAAATAATAATGCACACTCTAGTCTGATCACAACAGGCTACACGCATCTGACACAATGCACTGGCTGGTCCACAGGATAATTCTGCTTTGGAGCTGTGCTGCGAGATACCATTGTTACGTAGATAGGAGCCCTCATCATATTGTTCATTGCACAAATGTTATGGACCGGGACGTAGCTGGTCAGGTCTAGTGGGCGGAGCAGGCATACAGTTTGGGGAATGAAGCCGAGGGTCAGCAACAGAGTCAACTGCCAGTTACCAGAGCTTGAGGTCAAGCCAGAATCGGAACCAGGAATCAAAGCTGAGGGTCAGAGCCGAGGTCAGATGCCAAATGCCAGAGCCAAGGGTCAAGCTGGAATCAGGGTCAGAAGTCCGAGGCTGGGTTCAGAACCAGGATTGGTCACTGAGGATTGGTGGTGAGGCATAAGGGCAGGAGGAGAGGCAGGATCAAGCACGGTGGGAACAGGAGTGAAGGCAGCGGTAAGGGAGGAGCCGGGAGCAGAACAGGAACAGGGTTGGGTGCAGGAGGTAGACACAAGAGGCTCCAAGGCAGGCACAACAGAAAACCACCTTGTTACGTGGACAAACTTCCTGTCCCTACTCCTGGCTTAAATAGCGTAGTTGGACCTATCAGTGCAGCTGGGCCGTCTTCCAATCAGAGTTCCTGTGGGTGGTGCCTTGGCTGGGGCTATCGCCCTAGTAGTGTCTCAGCCACCTGGTTTCAGTAGCCATTGGGTGGAGGCCAGGATGTGGCAGCTGTCTGGGGACTCCCAGATCTGGGTTCAAGACCCAGGATATCACAACTAATCCTATTGACTTGGGTCTAGAGACAAAGTCAGTGAACCTAGTGCATCACTTTCTTAGAGTTTAGGGTTAGAAATAGGGCCTCTAGCAAGGAAGAATTATCTGAGCCTGACAATTAACATCCAGTAAATTCCACTTCAGTCTCTAGTAAAATAATGGAGCAAACTTTAAGAAGAGAGTATCTGTAAATATTTAGGGGATAAAAAGCTGTGACCAATGAAGTCATGGGTTTATAAGGACCAAATGTTACATTTTTGAATTTCAAAATCAGTGGGTGAAAGGAATGGAGTAGTTGTAATATAACTTGATTTTGGTAATGTGTGTCAGGAAATCTCGTAACTTATGTTGTCTTGGCTGGAAACCATACAGAATGGATGGAAAACTGGCTGCATGGGCATATACAAAAGCCAAAAAGAGGTCTGAGGGAATACTTTAGAAATCAATGTTTGCTCGTTTACCAGACAGATGTAGACAAACAGAGAAGAGCCTTGGAGGAGAGCAACCAACCTGGTTAACAGGCTGATGAAAGATTAAAAGGACTGAATGTGTATGTAGCTTTGCTAGCTGAGGGCCGTGGGCTCCTGAACCTACCAGTATTTTAATGGTACAAACATCAAGGAGGTGAGACAGAGGGTGGCACAATGAAAGGATGAAATTAAGACAGGTCACACATCAGGAAACCTGTGAAAGTGTCTCCCAAGGGAAATGTGTGAAAGTCCCATCTATGGAGACATTTAAACTCCACTGGATAAAGCCCTATGCAATGTATGGTTGGTAGGAACCAATCCTTCACTGACCCATGTGGTAGGTGACCTAGTATGAAACTTCTGTCTCTAACTCACCGGAAGGTATTGAAGTGGATTGTGTCTATAATGAGGGGCTGGAGCAGGAAGAGACCAGGTGGTTTGACATTGGTTGGTATCTGAAGGACAGACTCTGAATTTTTTTTTCAGAACACCCAAACCTGGAACCTCGGCACTTTGTTGACGAGAAGGTGGTGAATGAAAACCATAAGGACTACATGTTCCTGGAGTGCATCCTGTTCATTACAGAGGTGAGGGTGGGGATACTTACCCCATTGAGAGACTTCTCAGCTGCATTGGGTTTTCTTGAGATTGGATTATTGGGTGCCTGCTGTGGCTTTCTCCTCCTCCTTTTGTATTTTGGTTCGTCTTTGTGGAACATGTGGCTGAGCCTTTGTACAAGCCCCTGACTCTCCTCTTGAATGAGTTCGGCAGGGATGTTGAGAGTGAATGTGACGAAGCTGCGTGGGAGGTAGATATGGGTGATTTAGTGGGGTTTGCCATGGGCGGTAAGTAAAGCAGATAGATCGCCTTGGACATCTTTTTAGATAAGGCAAGGGGTATGTGATTTCAGAACACGTGTGCTAGAAATGTTAAGTCAGGACCTTGTGACTGGTACTCCAAGCTATCCCTCCCTCACCAATAAGCCTCTTGGCACGGCCCTAGTGCATCTGGGTCACCTGTGTGTGCTCCTAACCCACCACAGAGCCTGGGTTGCTCCAAATCTCAGCCTGGCCACTGGTTCTCTGCGGTAAGAGATACTTATTAAGTGTCCATTCTTGTGAGCTAGTGAGGGGAGATGTCCCTCGCTGGTAACGCGTCCAGAACCATATCCTCATTAAAGTGTATCATGGAATCTTGGAATGGGGGAAATAATGCTGGCAAAAGATTTGGCAAAGCCCCTCTATGGTAACATCCAGTGTATCTTCACTAGAGGGCGCTGTTTCTAAACAATGGTGCTTACTGCCTCCTGTCTGCAGCCACATGGTGTGAGTGTCTTGTCTGACTAGGCTGAGAGAAGGTAGGTGAGGTAGTAGCTTTTATTGGACCAACTTCTCTTGGTAGAAAGGTACCAGCTTTTGAGCTTCACAGACCTCTTCTTCAGATCTGGGGAAGGTAACCAGAGGGTTAGGCCTGCTACTCCTGAGTGCATTTTGTACCAAAAAATTCAAAATTCTGCGCACAATATTTTAAAATTCTGCAAGTTTTGTCAATAAATAAATGCAGAGGCTCCAGCATGGCAGTGGGGCGCATAGGCCACTGGCTGCATGAAGGTGGGAGATCACCCTGCAGCCTCCCCACTTCCACCCCAGGACACGGACTCAGTGGTGAGGTTGCATCCAACCCTGACACAGCACAAGGCCTGGGCCTGCCCCAGAAACACCCTAGGGCCCTGCCCTTCTGCGCCAGGTGCACCAGGTGTGGGGCAGGTAGGCTCAACCAGGCAGGATCCAAGTGTGGAGGGGCTCAGTGTTGGGGGGGGAGCCAGGTGTCGGGTGAGAGGATTCTGTGTGGGACAATCTGTGAAGGCAGCTCAGCGGGGGATTTAGGTGTGGGGGGATCTGGATGCACAGAGGCTCGTTGTGGGGGTTCCAGGTGCAGGGGCAATGGGACTCTGCAGGGGATTCCAGGTGAAGGTGGTTGGGGCTCAGTGGAGGGGTCTGGGTGTGGGGATCTCATCGGGGGGTCTGGTGCTGGGGGAGTGGGGATTGGTGGGGTGGAGGTCTGGGTGCAGCTAGTTGGGCATCAATGGTGTGGGGGTCTGGATGTGGGGCTTGTCAGGGTGGGGGTTTGAGTGCAAGGAGCTCAGTGGGGGGTGGTCTGGAGGCAGGGGCTCTGGGTGCAGGGGGCTCCAAATATAGGGGTTGAGGTTCAGTGGGGTGGGGTTGAGGTATGGAGGGCTAGGGGGATTCAGGGCATATGGGGTGAGGCTTGGCAGGGTGTCTGGGTGTGGGAGGTCCAGATGCATGGGGGTTGGGCGGATGGGGGAGCAACTCCCCGTACAGTAACCCCTCCCCCCGCAGCTGAGGAGTGATGGGGACAGGAAGCAGGGGAAGATCCTGATCTTTTTTGCAGCTGGTGGAGGTTTCTGGGGGTGGGTCTGACACTCCTTGCAGGGAAGAGGAAGTCCCATCCTCTCCTGCCTCCAGCCCAGACGTTGATCCGGGCTCAGGGTAGGAGCCACTGACTGGGGTGTCCCCAGTCCTGCATTGATTTACCTCTCTGCCAGCTGCTCTGGGTGCCTAAAACAATGTACCTGTGCAGCTGTGGAGTGGTACGTGACTGCTCTTGCAGCTTCCCTATCAGAAAGTCATTTTTCTGCGGGGAAGCAAAGAAATCTGCAGGGGACATGAATTCTGCGCACATGCAGTGGCGCAGAATTCCCCCAGGAGTAAGGACCTGCAGGAGAGCTCTGTGAAGCTTGAAAGCTTGTATGTTCCACCAACAGAAGGTCCAATAAAAGATATTACCTCACCTATTTTGTTTCTCTAATATCCTGGGACCAACATGGCTACAATACTGCAAATAGTCTAGGCTGGACATGTATACGGTGCTCATTCCCATGAGGTTTCAGTGGGGAGAGCAAAGACTGTGCACTCTACTCCTGTTAGTAATCGCTTTTCTGGTAACCTGCTAGAAATAGAGGCTGACACAATTTTGATGCATGCAGTGCCACTCTTTTCTTGCTATTCTATGCCCCCTTTTTCTCTATCTCCTCTTGCTAAATTAGTGATCAAACAGACAGGGTCACATGATATGACACCCACCCCACTATAATCAACAGTATAGTGAATTCTTAAAAGTGGCAGATAGCTCCCTTTGAACCAAATCCCGAGAGGTGCTGGGCCCTTGGAACTCCCACTGATTCCAGCAGATGCTGCTGGTGCTTAGCATCTCTTGGGATTTAACCCTTGATTTGCAGTTTAAAAATAACCTAATGGAAACCAAATATCATTGAGAACATGCGACTATATAATGCCAAAGAAAAAAAAATGGTGTGTCTGGGGCGGGATCTATTTGTGCTTCCTGCTCAGTGAAAGCTGAAGCCAAGATGCTGTAAGATTTATTGTTTACAGTGTTGTTGTAGCTGTGTTGGTCCTAGAATATTAGAGACAAGGTGAGTGAGGTAATATCTTTTATTGGACCAACTTCTGTTGGTGAAAGAGACAAGCTTTTGAGCTCATACAGAGGTCTTCTTCAGGTCTTCAAGAGCTCTGTGTAACCTTGAAAGTTTGTCTTTCTCCAGCAGAAGTTGGTCCAACATAAGATTTATTTTAATTCTGGGATGTGTAACTTGTTCCTGTATTGAGGGTATATTACAAATACGCATCTCTGTGCACAGCTATAGAAAACTATAAGCAAAATACAGATGACACTTGATAGGTTGAAGTGGATTTTTAAAACCTCTTTAGTCATTTTATTTTTTTTACCTTGCAAAAATTAGCTTTATGGCTCTCGTTAAATAAATAAATATTTATCCCACAAATTTCATTGGAGCTGGTGGAATCTGGATTTTTAAAAGTACCATGTCTAGCTGCTATAGCGCCACCTAGTGGCATGAAAAGCTGCTCTGGGTTCTTGTTGGGTGAGCAGATAGACTTGGGACAACCTGAATTATAAAACATGGGATATTTTTAACCATATTTTCTCATAAATATTGTTTCAAACAGATTTATCTTTTGAAATGTAATTGTTTAGTTTCATGGAGAAAGGTTGCTACTGCCACTAGGTGGAGCTATAACAGCTTTTAATACCAGCTTTCTGTCCATTAAATCAACAAGCTGAACAAACAACAAATATCATGGCAAAATAACAGGGAAAAGGGTTTTAAAACTTACTTTAATGCTTTTTTTTCTTCTAATCCCCTTTGATTGAAAGCCCGCTTTCCCTTAATAACATTACATACACATAAAGCAAATGTCTCACACTTATAGCCTAGATTAAGTGCATTTCACAGGTATTGGATCATTCCTTGCTTTTGAACCATTCAAAAAACAGCAACTACAGTGGTGTTTTTAAAAACAAACAAACACATACAGGATTTTCTTTGAGTTCTCCATTCCTTTGCCTGTATGTGATGTTTCAGTAATATAGATACTGGATTACATTGTTTTTATGTGTGTATTAAACCTCAAACTGTTAAAGTAACAGTAACACCATGTCTGATCTGAATTCACTAAAACTCTTCTTTAATGCTCCCTGTAATCTATATGAGTATTGCAGCAAATGTTACATAAATTAACTAATTATAGGGTGACTTTTAAAGATGGTTCCTAAATAGAAGTTCCCTGTGTATAAAGGGAAGTAGAGTGTTTGTGTAATGGTTAGAGCAGGGGACTGAGAGTCAGGAATCCTGGATTTCCCTCCCCCCGGCTCTGTGACAGAGGGCAAGTAATTTAAAATGATTGCAAGATCTTCTGCACAGGGTCTGTTTGTATGTGTTCCTACAGTGCCTAGGACAAGGGAACTCGAAGTGCCGCTGCAATGTAAAGAGTATGAACTGAACAAATCTGTGCCTCAGTTTTCCTGTCTGTAAAATGGAATTAACACTGATGTGCTGGGTGGGAAAATGTGAGGCTTTATTCATGTATGTAACAGTGGGTGAAATGTGCCACAGCAACGTTGTATCACTACTACTGAATCAGGCCTATAGGACTGGCTCATTCTCTGGTTTTAACTTCTGTGTTCAAACAGCAGTGTTTAAAAAGAGAATGGCAAAAAGCAAGTATCAGAACATCACCCCCACCCCTCCTCAACCAAAAAACCCTTCAGAAGAAATAATCTGCCTTTGCATAATCTCCCTCCCTCCCCCCCCATCACTGGTGAGCTGTGATATCTCTGGGTGCTTTGAATGGTGTTGTATGCAGTGTAAAGTTGTAGTTGTGTCAGTCCCAGGATATTAGAGGCAAGGGGGGGGAGGTAATCTCTTTTATTGGATCAACTTCTGTTGGTGAGACAGACAAGCTTTTGAGCCACACAGACCTGAAGAAGAGCTGTGTGTGGCTCCAAAGCTTGTCTCTCTCACCAACAGAAGTTGGTCCAATAAAAGAGATTACCTCCCCCACCTTGTCTCTCCAATGCTGTTAGTTATCTGGTGCCTACAGTATGCAGAGCCCTCTGCAAGAGACAAAGATAAAGCTGGTCCCTTGTTAGATCTCCAGTATAATCTGTGGGACTGCGGTACATATAGGGGAAAAGCCCAAGCATTGTGTGTGTGCTGAACTGTGCAGAGGGCTGAAGCCTGAACAAAACAGGACTGTGTTCCTTTAAGAGCCAAGGGCAGGCAATGAAGAATTTCAGTTTCAATCTGGCTTCTAAATTTGGAGGTTTGGGAAGGGAGGGCTCAGGTTTCAGCTGGAAGGGAAGGAACTGACAGGAAGGCACTGCACAGAGCCGTCCCCCCCCTCCCCCTCCAGTTACTGACAGAGGAACCATTTACAAAAGGCTGATTCTCTTGGGAACAGAGAGGCAGGAACGCAGCGTCTGTGAGTAATTTCCTGCTCAATATGGCTGCTCTGACTCACTACATTCCCCTGGGGTCACTGCGGGACTGCAGCGCTCTTGCTGTCTCTCTCGCTCTCTCCAGCTCGCTCGTTTTCTCTCTTCTCCCTTTGTGGCTAAAATGAGCTAATTTTTTTTTTCTCCCTCTCTGCCCTCCCTCCCCAGTTCGAAACAATAGCAAAGTCTTCTGCTGGAGCGGACACGGGTTAGGAAGGCCGCGGTCACAGATGCGTCAGGTGCTCCAGGCGCCCAAATCCTGTATGGCTTGAACGTGGGTCTGGCCATCCTAACCGGCTTTTTCAGAGCTTCCCATCTGCCTTAACTCTTTCTGGCCAGGAGCAAAGCCAAAGGGGTTGAGCAGGGCTGTGCCAATCTGAAGGAAGGAGGGACTGGAGAACAGAATGAGGCTTGTAGCTGAAATGCATGCAGCAGAATCTTCCATAAAGGGAGAGATGCTTTTTAAAACTGCCTTGCAGTGCATCCCGAGCACGTGAGACTTGGGGCATGTCAGCTGGACTGTGCCAAGCCTCGTCAGTATAACCCCCTGACGGGCACCATCTTCTCAGTCACCCACTGGTCATGATGGGATGCCAAATCTTTGTGCTTAATACCACACCAGCTCCATTTAATTTTGTGTGTGTTTCATCTTGTATCTGCAAGGAAAACATGTGCGCGCACACACAAAACGAAGGGGAGCAGGAACGGTTTAGTGGCTCATCAGTCATTCCCCAGCTCAGAAGAACTGCAAAGAGGAAGCAGAAATTCATCTGCGTTCTCATTGCAGCTGTTCAGAGCAGACAGAACTACAGAACCGTTACCCACAATGCTTCAGCCCTGAGGTCAATGGAGTCTAAATGTTGTCCTCTGAGTGATTTTTTTTTTTTTCTCCTCTTCCTTGTAAATTGCTGCCACTTTGCCTCTGCAGAAGGGCAGCAGTTTCTCACAAATGGATTGATCAGCTTTTTTACAGCAGGCAGCTCCAAAAGCATAAACACTTTCGTGTGTGTGTGTGTGTAGGGGGGGGGTTAGTTATTGAAGACCCAGGGTGCTCCTATCATGATAGTCAAAAAGACTCTTATTTCCCCATGATCCTTTTTAGCCTGAGCTTTGGCCTTGTGGTTTATGAAGTCATGAGAATTTTGCTCACTCAGATTGGCTGCATTATTTTTTTTTTCTCCCTGAGGGTCTGTTTAGTTGGTGGTAGTTTAGTGGCAAACAATGGGATAATCTAGAGGCAGCTGTCCCTGAGTTTAGCTCCCCCTAACCCCACCCCCCCAAAATCTATCTCTGGAAAGAAGCTAGCATCAATGATTAAACACGATAGTTAAAAAAAATTAATTAAATCCATTGCCCGTTTGCTGCATCTACTGTAAGGTGGAGCCTTGCAGCTTCACCAGCAGCATGAAATGTAGGAACTTTAAAGAACCGCTAGACCCCCTGTAGCCCATCTCTGCTCATGGCAGGTGCAGGGTTTGGATCCAAGCGCAAGAGCTGCTGCCAACCTGCGTTGCCCTCTGTATTCACGGTTGGCAGTGGTGGCGGCTGCTTCTGGTTGTTGATCTGAATGGAGAATGAGTCATTTTCTTGGAAAGCCCAGCAGCAGTGTTGCATGGGGAGGTTTCTGGGTAGAATGGGAGCTGCGCTGAGCTGGACTGTGTTTGTTCTTTAATGAATTCATACAAGGAGAAGGAAAAAATGTGATTAGAATAGACTGTGGGGCAGAAAATGCTTAGTGCTTTCAGGGTGTGGGGGGCTGGGATACCCCCCTCCCTGGGTGGTAGTGCTGCTGCAGGAGGGCATGTGGAAGGAAGGAGGGGAGGGCGCAGTGACATGGATGGTGCTTGGGTCACACAGCCCAGCAGAAATGTTTGTTGAAGTGAGCGTGACTGTGAGTCACTGGGCTGGTGCACAAACTTCCCTGTTGGCTCGGCTCCCTTAGCTCTCTTCCTCTGTGTTTTAGATGAAGACTGGCCCTTTCGCTGAACACTCCAACCAGCTGTGGAACATCAGCGCTGTACCTTCCTGGTCCAAAGTGAACCAGGGTCTCGTCCGCATGTACAAGGCAGAGGTGAGTGAAGGGGAAGGAGAGATGAGTGTGGTCTCACCTGATCCGGCATGCAACTCCTGCCTTGCAAGTCACAGCAACATTTTAGATTAGCTCTTCTGTTCTTCTGCTAGTGCATCACTTCCTACACAGCACCTCCTACAAGCTGGGTGCAAGGCACCTCAGAGCTCCTCCAGAGCCAGCAATCAGCCACTGACTTTTTGCTCCAAGAGGCTAAGGCTTGCGTACAGCACCACCCTCCTACGCTGCTCCCCATAGCGCCCCCTGGTGGGAGAGTCTGGATCTAGAGCCCGTGGCAAGCTCCTCCCATACATACTGATACACCTCTACCCCGATATAACGCGACCCGATATAACATGAATTTGGATATAACGTGGTAAAGCAGTGCTCGGGGGGGGAGGGGGCTGCAGTTCGATATAACGCGGTTTCACCTATAACGCGGTAAGATTTTTGGCTCCCGAGGACAGCGTTCTATCGGGGTAGAGGTGTACATATAACATCTCTTCTGAGAGGCTGGGCCTGGAGTACCTCTGAGCTTCCCCCAAAGCTCACACACGTACCTCAGTCTTTAGATTATGTTTGCCTCCGTTCATCTCTCTCTTTTTCTCTCGTGTTAATTATAGATCTCCAGATTAAGAGCTGTTGCTTGAAGCAAATGTACTGCTGATCCATACACGGGAATTGCCCAAACTGAACTAGATCAGTTGCCCACCCCCCGTGTGGAGACAACTGAACCAATCTGAGTGTCTGCTCTTGATTGCAGCTTGCCCAGGTTGTCAGACCCCAAATCAGTTAAATCAGTGCAGCTTTGGTGTGTAGACAAGGCCACAGCCGCAGCCTGCCTTCCCCTCAGCCCTGTTTCTCCACTGTGCGGTCAGCCCATGAGACGTGCTCTGTAAACCTTGACTCACCAGCACCGTTTCCTGCTAGCTACTCTTGGACGTCTCCCATTCAACCTACTGATCCCGGCAGTTCCCCCCCCGGTGTACACCTCTTGCGGCACTTAAGGAAGCTGGACAGGCACTTCCACCTATATTGCACCTCCGGGGGAAGGATGGGGGAGCTGTAGGCCGAAGGAACTGTTCTGCTGGGGAAGCACATTGGCATGGCTCAGCGACAGGGTTCTGGTCATGGGCCTGTGCAGGGTTAGAAGACCGTGGGATGCCATGAGCTAGTGCCCTTCCCTTCCTGTGTGGCACTCTGTACAATGTAGCTGCCTGGCACTGGGGGCACCATCGCTCCCCAGGTGTAGGTTTTGAAGGGGTTAATATCCTGCTCAGTGCTCTCAGGTCCAAGGCAGGCCATGCCCCTATCACCAGGAGATAAGGCAGAGTCTTGACTAAGCAGCACCACTCAGTGCGAGTGCATGAAAGGGTTAACTGTGCCTATCCTCCTCCACTCTCTCCCTTCCCTTCTCCCCTCCCCCTTCCCTTCCTCTGAGCTTCACATCCTGTGTTTAGGTTCCAGCCCACATACCTCTCTAATCTGTGAGGCGTCACTCCCAGGGACCGTGCTGGCTCCTTCCGGCTGCAGCTCAGCTTTCCTCTGAAGAGCTGGGATCGCCAGGCAGTGGGGCAATGCCCCCCCCCCCCCCCCCCCCCCCCCCCCGCTTTTCTCTGGCTCCTTCAGCTCAGCCGCTTTGTGCTGCCTCCTGTGTCTAAACCAGAGCTACAGCAAGTGCCAGTACTGCTCCTGGGGCTGGGGCCTCTGCCCTGTAAGAAACCCAAGGCCAAATTCTCTGGGGTGACCCATCCGAGCTTGTGGTTACCATAGCAGATTATTTGGCTCCAAGAGGACTATTAAAGCACACCGGGGTTCTCCAGCCTACCAAGGTGTGAGAGTGACCTGCTGGCTGCTTACCCCGACCCGGCCCTTGCCTTTGGGCTATTTTCCTATCATAAATATATGCAAACTGCTGTTCCAGTACTACTACTCCAGGCTAGTGCTCTGTGCAGGACTCCGTAAGCCTGGAACGCCTGCGTCCAGTCCTGCCTCTGACACACACTCCTCCTCTGGGCTACAGCAAATCTCCTCACCTCTTGGTTTCGCAGGACTGCCAGGGATCTGTCTCTGTTTGTGAAGCACTTTTTGAGACTGGGACGTGGTCATGGTGTCTGACCATTTCAAGGGGTATGTGCTAAATGTATCCCCATCCCTGACATCCTTTGGGGGCTGTGACCAAGACACCAACGTTGTTAATACTAAATCTTACATCTGTGTAGTGCCTTCCTTCCTTCCTTCCTACAGTTACTGACTGAAATGCAAACTACGCACAGGCACCTGGATACAATGCTAGTGGGTGCTCTTGAAATGCCTAGAGAGATGCATCCACCTCTGGGGAGAAATGCAGAAGCCTTTAAACTGTGTGCGATATCATGATACAGTAGCTTAGGAAAGAAGTGGAAAAATGCAGAGTACAGTTGAAATTTGCAGGACGTATTTTGACAGGATGAACCTTTTGACAAGGACAATAGGGTTAATGCTCGTGTTAAAAAGTGCTGTTGGCTCTCCAATAACCACAAGTGGCTAGGATCTCATCTTCTCCAAAAGCTTGGGCCCTCGCTCCACACCGGGCGCGCCGAATGCCACGATGAGCCCTTCGCTTGGTGTGGATACAGACTCACCAGCACCGTTTCCTGCTAGCTACTCTTGGACGTCTCCCATTCAACTACTGATCCCGGCAGTTCCTGCTCTGTTTGCGAGCTCAGACAGGAGCATAGCAGATGATGCCTGGCATTGCTTTTAGCCATAACGGTGTGGGTGTTTGGGGTTTTTTTTAATTTGTAGTTATTTATTTTTTTTAGTATGGCTGAGCAAATTTTAGCCAAGAACTTCCAAAAGTGATGAGTAATTTTTTAGTTTGGGTGTCCAACTTGAGGCACCTTGAGATAGCAGTGAGCCTCTACCCTTTGAAAATCATGCCCCCTCAAGATGTCTCAAGTTGGGCACCTAAAATCACTCTTGAAAATCTTGGCCCTTAGCTACCGGTCCCTGAAGCAAGTTCAAATTTCCCTTTCCCAGCGTGGGGCAATTTGCCAACACTTCCTTCTGCCATTCATTCTCTCTGTCTCTCTCTCTCTCTCTCTCTCCATGCTGCCAATGGTAGCAGACAATACTTAGGTAAACTGAGCTCCTAATTGCTGGCTTGAATCTTGGTTCATCCCCCAGGCAGGCAGCTGCTGTTGACAGAGCTGGGGGGGATTTGCATTCATGTTCTCTCTCACTTGTGCATGCTCACTCTTTCTCGCTGCTCTCTCAGGCTGGCTAAGATCTGAGGAAGGCCACTGACTTTTTCTTCCCCCATGGCTTCTTGCTGTTGATTAGATTACGTTAACTCAATCTTCAGTATGGAGGCACCAAGCCAGCAATGTTCCAGCTATTTAACGGCTTCTCAGGTATATGTCTGCTGTGATTGATGGTGAGAAGCATCCAATGTCATCCAGGCACTGAAGTGCTGCCACATCATCCTAACAGGCCAGTGGAGCCAGCAAGAAGGAAGGGGAAGGGGTCATTCTTTACCAGTTGTCCTGGAGAAGATGGAAGTCCATCCACTCAAAACTCTTTGATGCCCCATATTGTTATGTGGCATAACTGTCAAGAATAAGATCTAAGATCTGGATCGTTTAGAAGGCAAACTGGTTGCTTCTGTCTCATCTTTGCACACCTCTGACTCTTGAATGCAGCAAACCTAAAATAGGAACGATTCCCTTGTGAGTGGGATCTGTTCTCTGGATCCAGTGATTCTGTGTACAAGGCCTGTGGATGGGCAGTGGGTTGCAAACAAAGTATCTTCTTTCAGAGTAGCAGCCGTGTTAGTCTGTATCCGCAAAAAGGAATAGGAGTACTTGTGGCACCTTAGAGTACTCCTAAAGTATCTTCTGCCTTTTTTAAATGGATGAAGTTTTTGGCTGGAAGTGAGAGGGACTTTTCTTATCCTCTTTTCCATCAAAGGACAGAATGGAGCATGGCTAAAGCAGCAGCTGTGGTGTGTTCTCCTGAGCCTACTCTGAATTTCCTGTCCTTTCCCTCTCACCTGCAGTCAAATGGGGAATACTTTCCATCAGGACTAGTCTAGTCCCAATCCCATCTGCAAAGGCTGCAGGAGAGACACTAATCCTGCTTCTGCTGGTGCTGGAGGAGGAGAGGTCTCTTTCCTGAACTGCTGGCCTCACTTTCCGTCAGGATGGCTGGAGGAGGAGTCCCTGCCGCTTTTGGAGCTCCTCAGTTTACCCTGCACATGTTTGAGGCCCAGAGGGCTGCGCCAGAAGTAGCATGTAGTGGACTAAATACCCATGCTTTGCTTTAGTGGTGGAATCTGTTCAGCAGGAACCCAAACCAGCCAAGTTCTACAGCAGCACATCTCCTGTAGAACCTCTGGGGGCAGTGGAGAGGCTAGACGCCACCTCCGCTCCACCCACCAGGGTCTTACGGCTTCAGTTTGCTCTCTCCTTCCTCTGGGTCAGCTTCGCCTACATGTTCTCACTGCTTTCCAGCTCTGCTTCCCTGAAGGCTCCTCTCAGCATTTGCAGGGGCTTCCTCCAGGGTTACTATTTCCCCAGCAGGTATTCAGCCCTCCTGCATCCCACCTCCGGTCTCAGAACCTTTCCAACTTGTTTTGGTTTCTGTGCATTGTGAAGAAGTTAGATTCTGCTGGAAGCAGCCTGACCTCTGGCCCCTGCTGGAATTCCACAGGCCTGGGGGCCTTCTCAGAAATCCCACTGCTTCCCTGATGACGACAGCTGCCTGCCTCTGGCTGTAAACCCCGTCTGTGCTCCGCACTGGGGGAGGGGGAGCTGTCCTCCTGGACATACCGGTTCCTTTCCCCAAGGAGCCATGCAAGTGCTTGCTGGTTTCCGGCATGCCAGCAATGGGTCCTTCAGCTCGGTTAGTGGAGACAAAGGCCCGCTCGCCCACGGAAGGGTGTGCTGGCACAGTGCCAGGCCCCTCGCAGGTACTGACTCCTGCCTCTCTCTTAAATACAAAATCAAGACTGCTTTAAAAGAAGTGACTGCAGCAGAAGTGTTCGCCCCCTAGGCAGAAGGGCAGGGAGAACTGGGGCGCTCTGAGGAAGTTTCAGAAGATCTAGATGAACCTCTGCAAAAGGAGTCTGGATTTACTGTCCCACGTGATGGGATTGTTCCGGTTCTGCTGCAACGTGGTGAGCAGCATTCCTGACTCATCATCCCAGTCCTCCAGCGTAGACAAGGCCTGAGATGGCTGTGCCTGTGATGTGCCAGGGAAGTATGGCTGGGACAATGAGTGCATGGAGTGGCTGGTTCTCTTGCTTACCCTTACGGTTCAGCATATCGTCACAGGAGCGCTGCTTCTGCCAGCACTGTTTGGAGCGTTCACGTAACGTGTCTGCTGTCACCAGTCCATTCTGGGATTCCCAAAGGACCTATTCCATAGTGCTTAGCTTCCTTGTTGGGAATAGGCTCTTCTGGGAAACTTCCAAACACAAGGCACTGCGGGGTGCAAGGGAGCTAAGACAGGCTGCAGAACTCGTGACTTCCCATCCACGCTGGAAAGAAACAACGTCCAACTGCATCAGCTCAGCCTCACCTGAGCTAAAGATCGTGTCTCGGGTATTGCAGTCAGTTGGTGTGACTGCTGGTTGTCGAACATTTAGGACACCCGTTCAGCCTCAGGGCCTTCCACCCAATGATTGCTTTCAGTGCACCTTTAGAGTCCAAGTGGAATACCCATCCAATGCAACAAGGCCTAAGCCCCGTGCAACCAGTGCTCAGATCGTCATGGCTTCCTCTTTTAAACTTAGTCAGAGCCTACACTAAAGGGTCGGTGAGACTGTATTTTTTTTTTTAATGCGTAAAAATACCCTCCTGCCTCTGTCCAGTTTCCCACACTCAGTTCTCCATTGAACAAGACTTCAGGAGACAGATGCCTACTGGTGCTGAGAGGAGAGAGTAAAGCTCCCTCTTCTAACTGACCAGAGAACGACTGTTGCCGTGGCATAAATCTCTTCCATTGAACTCCTGGTGGAGAGAGGATCTCCTGCGGGGGTAGGGAGTGGGGGGAACCCAAGGTAGGAATTTGCTCTGAGCTCCCTGTATGCAGACTGGGGAGCAGGGGCGATGTGGTAGCATTCTTCTAAGGGCACTTCTACACCTAAACATGGCAGCTGCTCCGCTGTAGCGCTTCAGTGAAGATGCTACCTATGCAGACGGGAGGGCTTCTCCTGTTGGGATAGGTAATCCACCTCCCCAAGAGGCAGCAACTAGAAGAATTCTTCTGTCGACTAGCCCTGTATGCTCCGGGTTAGGTCGGCTTAACTACGCTGCTCAGGAGTGTGGCTTTTTCCCACCTGTGCATGACTTATTTAAGGCAACCGTGTAGACCAGGCCTTACTCTGCTCACTCTTTTTAAGGTTTTATTCACAGCCATAATAGTGAGAGCTGGCACTTTGGAATCTACAGCCTGGTCTACACAAGGAAATTAGGTCAGTATAACTACATAGCTCAGGGATGTGAAAAGCAGACCCAATCCCTAGTGTACACAGGGCTAGTCGATGGGAGAATTCTCCCATCAATCCAGCGCTTGCCTTTCCAGGAGGTGGAGTTACCTCGCCAAGGGGAGAACTCCTCCCATCGGTGTAGGTAGTATCTTCACTGACACAGACAGGCCCTAACATTCTGGAGAGCAAGTTAGTAGCTTCAGGGAGGGGTTGACATGGTGTATTGGTTGTTTCCATGCCCTGTCTGAATGCCAGTGCAAATGGCTTCCACTGGGTACCCAGGCTGGAGAACATCATAGAACGACCAGCCTAACCCACACAGGCAGGGTCCCCAGGCCCTGCTGCCAAGACAAGAGCCCAACTAAAAATAGCACCAGCAGCAGCTGCCACTGCAGAGTGAAGTGCTCCGTTCCAGTGCTGCAGGCGGATTGCTCCTTCTCTCTCTGTCTCTGGGCGCTCCTCTCTGCTGCTTCCTGGTCCGCCTGTGGTCTGTAGTGCTGTGGGTGCCTGCTGCCGCCCCTGCTGCATTGGGAGAGCACCTGGCATGCAGTCTGGTTCACATTCACCCCACGAGCACTGTCCTCACTTGTTGGCAGCGGGTGTTGGTGTGAGGCAGCTGAGGGACCTATTTGCTGGGGCGGAGGGAGCTGGGTGTAGCCCTGCTGCCCTGTAAACTGTAGAACTCCCCAGGATGTGATGGTGACACATCCCACTGTGCGGTAATGGAGTGAGCCCTTCCCAAGCCTGTGTTCCCTGTGCTGGAGCGGATACCCCTCTTTGTCCTTTTTGACAATCTTTTCCATTTATTCTACTCCCTCTCTGCAGGGAATGGCCATTTTAGAATCTAAATGGTGCTGCCCAGTTCTGTCGGCACCAGATCCTTGTGCCCTAGCAGAGGAGAATGCCCTCCAGCCCCGCTCTCTGTCCCAGTTCAGAGTGCGATTGCTCCTTCAGCAGCAGCTGTTGCCGTGCACCGTAGAGACGGATGCACACGCAAATGTGAGTCTTGCATGCCCCTCTGGGTCGTGACAAGGATCCACTTCATACCCCTCCATAGGAAAGGCCAGGTGCTGAGAGACTGCTACAAAGGCCTTTCCTTTGATCCAGCTCGTTCCTCTTGACACTTGGCCTTGCCCATGGCGAAGTATCCAAAATGAATCCTTTTTTTTATAGCGCACAGATTCACCCGCTCCCACTTTTGGCCATGCACCCTGCTTTGGATTAAACCCACTGGCTTTTCTTCTGTTCTCTTCAGGTGTGTGGAAGCAGGTCACATTCCTCCACTCCCATTGTGGCTATGCATCTGTCTCATTCCCAAGCTCGCAGGAAGCAGTAGTGTGGCCTGAGGTGTGATGCCTGGCTGGAGAGCCCTGTCTCACAGCTAGTTTGCTTTGCACACCCTTTTCCCTTCTAGGTGTTCTTCTCTCATTCCTCAGCCTCTCTCTCTCTCTCTCTCTCTCTCCTCCTGCCTTCACTTGGGTTTGGCCTGACCACAGCCTGTTCCCTTGGGAAACGCCTCTTGCGAGGTGCACAGGTTGCTTGTATGCTCTGTGTTGGAGCCACCATCCCTACTTGTGCAACTGCAAACATGGGACCCTGACAGATGCTGGTGTCGGTTTGTCAGAGCTCTCCTCTGCTCCTTCTTCTCTTTCAGGAACAGCAGGCGGGAGCAAGTACACTCCTTTACGTCCTGTCCCTGCATGTTCATTGGGGAAGTTGGTACTGTACAGCTGGGTCTCAGAGGAGCAGCATCTCCTTCCCATGGCCGTCCCATTAGCAAGTGGCCTGAGTTACATCAGTGTTAACAGAAAAGGTCATATGCTAGAAAATACAGTTCCAAATGGTGCCCAGTGCGACTGAAACCTTATCTAGAGGGCCCAAAGATGAGATGCCTAAAATGGTTAGGGGCATAGAGAGCCCACTCTGGGAGAACAGAGTGACAAGACTTTTGTGGTTAGGAGAAGGTCAATCGACACTTCTGTGCCTCAAAATAAGGGTGCAGCCTGTGCAGTTGAAAGGGAACAGATCTAAAAGCAAAAAAAAAAAGGAAATCTGGTTTTGGACAATGTATAATTAACATGGGAAACTCATTGCTGCAAAGCATTTGAATCCAAGCTGCTAGAACTGCCGATCCCAGAGCTGAGGTGGCAAATCTCTTCCCCCACATAGATTTCTGTAACTCCCCATGTGTTTTGTCCCTGTATCTTTGTTGTGGCAAGGTGGTGAACTTAAAGGTATTGATAGACATGGCTACTGCGGTAAATCGCCCTCCTCTGCTTCCACTGAACTCGGGGCCTGAATGGCCAAAGGGCTAAGCTCTCGAAGTCCAGCTGAGGACAAGGGGCACTATGGGAACTCAGAATCAAGGCCATGTGTCTCTGGAATGAGCTGAGGGAGAGTCATCAAGCTCTTCCTTTGCAGCCCGTCTGGATCTCAGAGCTGAGCTGCCCTGTGTTTGTTGCTCACATGGGTTCCTGAGCCCCAATCTCAGGCTGGAAGTGGGTTAACTCTGGGTTGTTTGTTCAAGTGGAAATGTGCTCTAGTTTTCTCTGCTTCTGGTGGGGGTGATCCCCTCCCTGCAGCACGCTGGTTTTACACCTCTCCTTCTCTGTTCCCGCAGTGCCTGGAGAAGTTTCCTGTGATCCAGCACTTTAAGTTTGGCAGCCTGCTTCCTATCCAGCCTGTCACATCTTAAAGAGGCCATGGGAGGAGTCGATGCAGTGGAGACGACAGTGCGGCGCTCTTCCTCCTCCTCCTTCCTTCCTCCTCCTCACCTCTCCAGCCCCTTCATCCCTTTGTATTTACAACTAGAGAAAGTTACAAAGCACTTATCGACCTTGCACGAAAGAAGTGACCAAGAGCAGCTGCTCATGCAAGTGCTCCCCACACTGACTAGAAAGTGACAAAACCAGTGCTTGGCTTCTAGCCTCCAGTGCGTTCCGTCTTACACTGTTCGTGGCTCGAAGGGCTGCCGTATACTGAGCTGGGCATGAGGGTGGCTTGAACGGGGTTTGGGTAGGGGATACTTCTAGTATGGCTTTACAAGAAGTTCTCTGCTTTTTATCGCCAGGAGGTTGGGAAGGGGAGGAAGGTATGTAGTGGGGGTGGGACGGTTACAGTTTCACTGGAATCTTTTGCTGTCTTGTTTGAGGAACCCAAGGTGTGTAGACCAGGCCTTCGATTCCATTAAAAAAAAAAAAAGAGCCAGCTCTCGCTGTTATGGCTGTGAAGAAAACCTTAAAAAGAGGTCCTGGCGTGTGAACATGCCTGGGTGTCAGGAGGCCCCAGTGTCTATGCTGTTGCTTTTGCTTGCAAAGGGTGTTTTGCAAGGGGTAGAAGAAGTGGTAGGAAATCCCTGTGGGTCACATGAAGCCAGGGTGCTATCTCTCCCCTAGCCTGCATAAGAAAATTTTGTCTTTTTCTCCTCCAGCCCCTATCCCTGGAAAACTTCCTTTCACACCACCTTGTCCTCTGCAGGGTACCAGCTAGGAGCCCCACCCCTGCCAGCCTAGGTCCTAGAATGCTGAGCTGGCTTTGGAGCTGGAGATGGGCTCAGGGGAAGTCTTTGGACACCAGATGGTTGTATTTATGTGGGAATGGCTCTGCAAAGACACTGTTCTAGCAGAGCCTGAGCCAGTTCCTTCCTCCCCTCTGTAGCTAACGGGCACAAACTCCACATAGGGTACACATGCCCTCTCCATCGGTACTTTGGGCTCAGCTGAGGCTGGGCACGGCCCCCTTCTCTACACCCACCTTTTCCTGTGCGGTGCTTAGCAGCCACTAGAATGGGGGCAGCCTTAATGTCCTCACTGTAATTTATCATGGCTGCTTTTGCTTGATTATAAGTTGTAGTGACAGCCCTATAATAACGGGATTTTTCCCATTCAGTAGCACATCCCTACACACTGTACACTTTACTGTAGGGAATGCAGCATAGGGCAGGTATATTGGCTTTAAATCTATTATTTAACTGTTGGAAACAAAATGTGTGTCAATGTCCTGGGGCAGCCTTTTGCATTCTTAAAAAAAGTCTTTCACCTCCCTCATTCCCTGCAACAGCTGCCACCCTACTGTACAATTATTTTTACCAAAACCCCATTAAAGCACCAGACATGCTCTGTGTTTCCCAAGATGCGCAGATTGCTTAGAAGGCTTACTCAGCGTGCTTAATTCATACAGTGGTTCTAGACTCTCACTTCCAGTGACTTAGACTTAGGGGCACCTCTGATTAAATGAGGGGCTTAGACATGCCTTTGGTAATTAGCAGTGCTAGAAAAGGCAGAAAACGGATGGGATGGATTTGAGGGGAAATCTTACATGTTCGCTTGGGCCTGACAAAGATTCTTTTTAAGTTCCTAGCTCGAGAGGGCAAGTTTACTCCCGGGGTATTAATAAACAGTGGTTTGGAGTGTGGCAGTGGTTAGCACCAACTGTGTTTAGCGGGGCTAGCAAGGGCACTTCTTTGTTTGGCTTTCTGAGCGAGTGCAATGCCAGTTTTTCTCCTGCTGCTGTCATCTGCAGCCAGCCTGCCTAACCTTTTCCATCTGAGCCCCTTGATTGCTATTAAATGATTGGAAAAAGTTTATTTTGCTCATGGAATTGGGTTTTTCACAATTTTCTCTTTGGCTGCATCCCCTGGAATGAGCCTCTTCCCTCTCCAAAGCTTGTGACCTGCTGCTGGGGGAAGAAGGGATGAGAAATGCATTTAAACTAAGGTGCAGTATCTGTTTCTTGGGCTAAAAAGGCAAACCCTGGCCAAGCTGCAGCTGTCCTCTCTATCCCAGTGCTTTGGGTCTGAGCGAGTGCAGTGGGGGACAGTTGCAGATGAACTGAATCTGCTGTTTTTGTTTTTTTACGTAGTGGCTTTATCAACTTACATTTTAAATAAAATGTGAAAAATCCACCCGTTTTACTCCCAAATCGCTAACAGGATATCTCTGTAGAGTTAAATTACAAATAAATCCACTGGAAAAGTGAATTAGGAAGACTTTAACCTGTCAGGACCCCTGAGCATTCTATGTTCTGGTGCTGTAGTTAAAAAGATGCAGTGCAGGGACCAGAGCAGAGTGTTATAGACCGAGGAGGCCTGGTTCTCATCTTGCCCTTACTGCCTCATTGCATGACCTTCGGCAAGTCCTACCATGCGGTAAAACAGGTCTAATAATAGCTGCCTGGCAGACTGGGCATGACTTAGGCTGAGATTTTCAAAGTTGTCTAGGAGATTTGGACACCACATTCCCTTTAATTTTAATGGGAATTAGGCTTCCCATTCAAACTAAATGAAAGTCAAGACCTCAATGTCTGCAGAGCTCTCTCCGATCCTTGGTGAAAGATGCACTAAGAGTGCAAAATAGAGCACCGAATGGGTACATTCCTTACATTGCATTAGGTTTTAGTGATGCCACCAACCTTTACTGGGGCCAGCCTATAACTCTGGACGGGGGACGTAAGGAGGAGCTAATCTGGAGTTATTTATGTATGGACCATCTAAGTCTGTACCCTCGTTCTGTTAAGGATTTGGAATCTTAAGCAAATAGTGTTTGTGTGAATCCTATTGGTCCACCTTTAACTTGCCCTCAATAATCTGGCAATAGGCTGCTTCCATTCCTCGGTCATTACTGTGATCCCCGTCAGATCTCAACCGCCGGCCTGTTTGGGTTTTGTCCCTTTCCCTGAGTGGTTCCACGTGCATGCATCAGACTACCTGAAACACCACCTGGCTTCCCCCAGGTCTGCAAAAGCAATACCTGAGCATCCCACCTCCCCATGTTCTCCGATATTGTGGTTTTAATTAAAAATCTGTGTGTTTTGCACCTGGTGATTGTGTTCGACTGTGTTGGAATGGGGTTAGCCATTTGGTGGCTCTGCTTCCAAAGCTAATGGCTGCAGCTCTGACTCTTCTTGGGTGCGTTCTATCCCGGTCATTGATCGCTCACACCAAAAATGAATGGCCCTTGGGCTTAAGGATACATTTGTCTCATCCAGTTCAGTAGTCAGTCCTTCTCTGTTTGCATCATCATTGGATCTTTGTGTAAATTTACTACACAACATATGCAACCAGCAAGGCATGGAGGCCCACTCCCCTGCAGGCAAATACCTCATGGGGATTCCGAAACTCCCGTGAGCTGAGACATTTCATTTCTCAGGCAGGTTCATTCTGAGGCAGGGTAAGAGCTGAACTGAAGACATCTCCCCTGTGGGGCTGGCCTGCTGTGGGGTTCTAAAGCATGGCTTTATGGGATGGTTCAGGAGAACAGCTCTGTCTAACTCCAACCTGAAACCTGTGGCTGGATCTTCTCAACAAGATAGACTGAAGCTTGCAGAAGTTTATTCAGAACTCTAGTGTTACTGGCAATAGTTTATATCCTTCCCTTCTGTTTGGCCTGCCTGGCCTGGGTTTTCATGCTGCTCAGGCTGATAGTGTGTCACGGGAAAGGACGGGGCAACTGAGCATCAGCTGTCCCGTATAGCTCCATGTTTTCTTTAAAGGTACTTGTATTTGCCTTAAACATCTCCCTGGGAGAATCATGCATTATTGACAAGAACAGATGCTCTGGGCTTCCCACCATCTTCCCCTCACACCACAGCCAAAATTCTTGAACAAACAATAACGAATTAGGTAGTCAGAATCTCTTAAACATCCATTTATCAAGGATTGGGGAATGTTTATATCAATTGCATTTAAGCAGTATATTAATAAATCTCTTGCTAAAATCAGAACAAAGTCATTTCCACAAGCTTCCAGCTGTTGTTTATTGCAGTTGCACTCAAAATCCCTAATCAGGGTCAGGGCCTATTTGGGGGAGGTCGTGTACAAACACACAGGCAGACCTGGTCTCTGCCCTGAAGAGTTTGCAGTAGGTGGCCCTGATTCAGCAATGCACTTATGTGCTTAAGTCCTTATATAAGGATGGACTTACGCACATGTTTCAGTGTTTTGCTGAATCTGGCCCTATAAGCAAAGGAACTAGAAAAGGCCCTTGATTAGTTGGCATCTTTCTAGGATACCTAGGAAAAACATTAGAGCTCACTCCAAAATTCAAGGTATCCAATTAGGATAAAAGGTAAGCGTTGTATTTGAATATGCAAATGATCCCTGAAAGAGCCCCATTTGGTGCTAGTCATAGGAGCCAACTCCTTCGAAAAGTTGGGACGTGATAAGGTTACAAATTTGGGCCCCAATCCTGCAAACGCTTGCATATCAATGGGACTAGTCACATGGATAAAGTTAAGAATGTGCATAAGTGGCTACAGTACCAGGGCCTTAATACGTCTACACTACAATAACAAACCCATGGACTTGGGCTTGCAGGGCTCAGGCTACAGGCCTAAGAATTGAAGTGTAATTCTCCCCCCTCGCAGGGTTTCAGAGCCTGGGCTCAAGCCTGAGCCTGAATGTCTACACCGCAATTTTTAGCCCCACAGCCCAAGCCCTGTGAACTGGAGTCATCTGACCTGGGCTAGCTGCGGGTCAGTTATTGCAGTGTGGACGTATTAAGGTCCTGATCCTGCAATCACAACAAGGACAAAAGTAAAACCCTAGCTCTCAGCAGGCTTACGAACATAAGAGGGGCTATTCTGGGTCAGACCATCTTGCCCAGTATCCTCTCTCTGACAGTGGCCCATACCAGTAATATTCCATTCAATGGGAATACTACTACAGGAAGAGTGCTGAATACTGCTACTGAAAACAGACACATCTTCTACATTCCTAAGAGTCAAAGAATAAATGGACACAAATCGGACATCAGGAACGGTAACATACAAAAGCCAGTAGGAGAACACGTCAATCTTCCTGGACAGTCTAAAACAGATTTAAAAGTAACCATACTCGAACAAAAAAACTTCAGAAACAGACTTCAAAGAGAAACTGCAAAACTAAAATTCATTTGCAAATTTAACACCATTAATTTGGGCTTGAATAGGGACTGGGAGTGGCTGGCTCACTACAAAACCAATTTTGCCTCTCCTGGAATTGACACCTCCTCATCAATTATTGGGAGTGGACTACATCCACCCTGATTGAATTGGCCGTGCCAACACTGGTTCTCCACTTGTGAGGTAACTCCCTTCTCTTAGTATAATAATGCCTGCATCTGTAATTTTCACTCCATGCATCTGAAGAAGTGGATTTTTTACTCATGAAAGCTTATGCCCAAATAAATCTGTTAGTCTTTAAGGTGCCACCGGACTCATGTTTTTGTGGATACAAACTAACATGGCTACCCCCGATACTGTAATGGCAAAGAACTTTATAGAATTCTCTAGTGTACTACTTATAGAAAAAATCCAGCAAGCTTTAAGACATTGGAATATATTCCTCAGATTGACGCTGGCCGGGTATAAGACACTAAAAGGAACATTCTGCTGAGATCCCTCCTTTTATTTCAAGTGCATTCTGACAGTGTATATCTTAATTTAAAAAAAAAAAATCTGTTCATGTAGTACATAGCTTCTTTGAAAAAACACTCCCTGGTGGGCTAGAACTAAACTTCCCGAAAGGCTGTAACACAGATCATCAGCTCTATTAGATAGGCTGCAGTACGAACCTCTAGCACCAGGGTTTATTCCTTTCCAAATTACAGTAGAGGATTTGACTGTATCTTGCTGATCCATCCACATTTTAATTTCCTCTGAACAGATACGTCTTGCAGGATGCTGGAAATCCCCAAACCCACTGGAGCTGCAAGACTGGCTGTTTCGGCCTGTAGTGCCAATAAAACGTTAATGTATACTAATAGCAAAGCAAAAAGGATTAGGGAGAAACCTCGGAAGCACCGACTTTTATAATGATCAGGACATCTATGTTGAATAAGAGTTTGTGAGCAAACTGTCAACTATTGCACTTTCATGTCAACACAGGAAAATAAACCTTTTAAAAAAAAACCCAACCCCCTGCTAATTTTTACTGGGGGGAGGGAGGGAGAGAGGAAAGATGATTTCCTGGGGACAGGACCAACAATTTACCAGCATAGAGGAGGAAGCATTGTCTAGTGGTTAGGGTGCCTGGGACTCAGAAGACCCAGGTTCAAGACCCTGCTCTCCCAAGGACTTTCTGTGTGACCTTGGGTATGTCTAGACTGCAGCTGGGAGTGAGCCTCCCAGCCCAGGTAGCCAGACGTGCAGTGACAGGGTCATGCTGAAAATAGCTGTTGTGGCACTGGCAGAGGCTCAGGCTTCACCCCCTGCGCTTGGACCCAAGGAGCAGCGTTGTGGCCTTCGCTGATGCAGCAGCGTCCCCACAGCTATTTTTAGCGCACTAGTGTGAGCCCGGCTAGCTCCAGTCTGTCTACCTGGGTTGGGAGGCTGGCTCCCAGCTGCAGTGTAGACGTACCCTCAGTGCCTCATCTGTAACATGGGGNGGGGGGGGGGGGGGGGGGGGGGGGGGGGGGGGGGGGGGGGGAGGATAAATACATTAAATGGGGCTACATAAATACCTAAGACACATCGGAGAAAACCCAGAAAGGTGGTGTGATAATATACTCATGCAAGTTTGGGTCTCCTGCCACTTGCTCTGCTCAGCTGTACCTGCTCACAAGTTCCATCCCCTCTCGTAAACTCAAATTTAACCCCAACTGAAGCCAACCTGGTAGCCTTTCCCTGGGTGCTGCAGACTAGTGATATCAACCATGCCAAGACTCCAAACTGGAGTTAGAGAAAAATGTATATTAACCCTCTCGCATTTCCAATCCTCTTTTTGTCATTCTTAATTTTTAATCTTTGTTGCACATTTGGGTCGTGCAGGATGAAAGGTTCCACTTTTAACCAGCTCCAGGACAATCCACTCACCGATGTTTGACGTTATCAGTAAAAATATCAGAGATTGTCAAAACCAAGTCCCTTTAAAACAATCTCTATGAGAGATTCTAATCCAATCCCAGTGGTGGGTGGCTCCATGGTTTACACAGAGTCCGTGGTGTGTGGCCAGGGGAGGGAGAATGCTGAGGGACACCAAATTGTTTGTTGTTTTAAAGCGAGTTTCCCAAAATCCAGGGATTTTCCAGTATCAGCAGAGCCAGAGCCACCGTATAAACCAGAGGTGCTGCATTCATCATCAGATGGTTGAGGTGCCAGATATAAACTGAATTTCCATGTAAAGGCTCCTTAAACAATGTTAGGCTGAGTTAATCTAACCACAGCTGAATTCCTGCCCTTAATTTATATTGTCATTGAGCAGGAGGCGCTCTAATGGTGTATGAGAGAGCGTTAGCCGTGGCTATTGTAGCCTTTTATTTTATGTAAAGTTAATTTTGTAATGTGGTATTACACTACCGTGGGTTTGGCTCTGGTGGCTACAGTTTCAAGCTTAACAGAGTGAAAGACACCTCTGCTACTTGCTTTACAGATAGAGTCTCTAGGAACACATAAAGACCAAGGGTAGTGACCACACAGACATTCACGAGTACAAGGTCTAGACTGTTTTATTCAAGTGACAAAGTTATGATTGCCCAAGCATATAGAAATGTTATACAAACCTATGCACAAGTTACAAGTATAGTTATACCCACATCCTTAACAACAGTGTTAGGGTCTGATAGGTCTCTCATGGCTTGATCATCGGTAAAAAAACAAGTCCGGTGGCACCTTAAAGACTAACAGATTTATTTGGGCATAAGCTTTCGTGGGTAAAAAACCCACTTCTTCAGATGCATGGAGACCATGGAGATGCATGGATGCATCGGTAGTGGGATGGTTCCTGCTGGAGTCTCCCATAGGGAGCTCAATTTTCCCATTTTGGGCATCCCCTTTTTATAATGTGATTCTGTTTATACCTACATTCTGCGCATGTACCTAAAAGTGTCAACCCTCTTTTCTCTTATTGGTCTGTGTCCCCTGGAAACTTAAGGCAGGAGTGGCCAATCTGAGCCTGAGAAGGAGCCAGAATTTACCAATTAACATTGCCAAAGAGCCACAGTAATATGTCAGCAGCCCCCTATCTGCTACCTCCCACCAGCCCCCAGCGCCTCCCGCTCACCGGCAGCCCCGCCAATCAGCACCTCCCCCTCCCTCCCCACGCCTCCTGCCCGCCGCAATCAGCTGTTTTGCAGTGCGCAGGAGGCTCTGGTGGGGAGTGGGGAAGAGCGAGGGCATGGCAGGCTCGGGGGAAGGGGCAGGGGCCTTGGGGGAAGGGGTGGGGTGGTGGCAGGACCTGGGGCAGAGCAGGGAGTTGAGCAGTGAGCACCCCACAGCACACTGGAAAGTTGGCATCTGTAGCTCCAGCCCCGGAGTTGGTGCCTATGCAAGGAGCCGCATATTAACCTCTGAAGAGCCGCATGCGGCTCCGGAGCCACAGGTTGGCCACCCCTGACTTAAGGGACCCCAATATTCTATAGGCTGTGTATGTTCCCTTTATTCTCATTAGCATTGATGCACAACCTGTATTCCGTGGTTAAGACACATGTTGGAGACAGATGCATCTTTGCAGTTTTTTATGATCTAATATTAACCTTCTGCAGGGGTGCTGGAACAATGTGTATAGTGGGGGAGCTGAGAGCCATTGAACCAAACTGTAAACCCTGGATATAATGGAAACCACTTCAAGCCAGGGGGTGCTGCAGCATCCCCTGCACCCCTAGTTCCAGCACCTATGATCTTCTGGGTAATTTTCCACAATATTACCACTTGGTACCTCTTTTCCCATAATCCTAGGGCATCAGGTTATTTTCCGGTTACTTATGTCATCATTTCTTGTCTCCAAGGCCTTAAATAGCAAAGCTAAAGTCTTGCAGGCCTCAGGCTACAGGTTCTTGTGTTTCAGCTTGTCTCACTCATAATACTTGGTTCCTCTAAATACTGCTCAATCTCATACTTTTATAATCCTACACATTAACTCTAATTAACATATAATGAATTTATATAATATAACATATTGATTAATCATAACATCACACAATAAACGGATAATAAACTACAATCATTGGCTACACTATTGACTTCCTGGCTCGTGGCCCTTTTTATCACATTCTTGTCTTCCGATTTGTAATTAAACTGAAGATTCACAATCATTACAGCATAACAGAGAATACACATGCATGGTCCTCTCCAGGGGGAGAAGGAGAGCCCATTGTCAGGACTGGAAGGGTGTCCTACTCTGGGTAACATTTATCCAAACTCAGGTATTGGAGGAATATTTGATTGGCATATGAGATATCTTCTGCCAGGTGCCTCTGCCCTTGCAAGGGGGAGAGACTTGATGATCTGATAGGCCTTTCCCATCATCTGAGCTCTGATCCTATGATTGTTCCCTACATTAGGGTTTCCAGAACTTTGCTATAAGCGTTGCCTCATCCTAAGAGCCGGAACAAATACTTAGTACTCAGCTGATGAGGCAAAGGCCTTCAATAGGAGCAGGATCACCTTGAGTTTTTCTGTTCTGTTAGGTTCCTCCTAGTCTGGTCTCAGCAAGGGCCTGAGCCAACGCCCACTGAGGAGACTTTCCATTGACTTCAGTGAAAGTTGGATTTGGCCCCTCATGAGGTACTGAGCATCTTTCTCCTGGCTATCCATTAGGGCTCTATGGACTTCAACGAATCTTTGGGACCAGTGTCTGTTTTTCAAGTCCTAAACAAACAAAACAACATTAATTTCAAAGCAAATAAATACATTTCCCCAATGTGGCTTGAGTAGCCCCTGGAGGAGGCTGAGGTCTGGTGTATTAATTTGTAATTTCATAAATTTTCATCAACTTTCCCACACTTACGCTCACCACTGGGGTAAGTCTACTAGGCCCCAATTATCGCTGTCAGGAACTATGGGCTAGAGTCCCTTCAGCTGAGCCTGGAGCTAACCCACTCAGTCCTCAGGCTGGTTAAAGAGCCCACCCGGGCTGTGGCAGAATCTCCTGATTGGCCCACCCATCTCCAACAGGTCTGCATTTAAGCTCAGCTCCAGGCTTGTTCCTAGCCTTGTTCCTGATGCTGGCTCTGAACCTTGGCTTATCTCATGGTTCCTGACTCCACCAGCTAAGTTGGCTGCTGGCTCTAACCACTAGGCTGGGCTGCAGTGCTAACCATTGGACCAGCCTCTTGCTCTAACCACTAGGTCAGACCAACTTGTCCCTGACAATCACTACAGGTCCCCTCAATGAGGCCTGGATCACAGCTAGGGAAACATTGCTCTAAAAGGATACACGATAAAGGTAAAGAGCAGATTCAGATTCGTACACTCAACTACAGCAACCTACAGCAAAGAGGGTGAAGTACTGTAACTCCCTGTTCAGTGTGTGCTCCATGTCTCCCCTGAGGCCTGAGCCATAGTTGACAGGAATCTATCACACTTCCTCATTAGGAGCTTAATTCTCTAGCTCAAGCAGTGAAGGTCACTGCTCTTTGTTCTGAAGATCCTGGTTCAATCCCCCTGATAACGAAGATGTAGGACAGAGACTATCTTTTTGCTCTGTGTTTGTACAGCACCTAGCACAATGGGGTCCTGGGCCATGATGGGGGCTCCTAGCTACTCCTGCAATACAAATCATTCATAATAAGAAGATGATGTAGTGACAAACACATTGGAGTTAGTAGTCAACAGCAGAGAGGAAGAGATGTATGTAAGGGAAGCATACTGGGCATTAACTCACCAGAGCTTGGGAAGAGAGTTGGGACAAAACATGAAAGGCATGTGAGGATGCTTGGATCTTGCAAAGAGGAAATAAAAACATGCAAAATGTCATGACTTTTTTCCCCTCAAAAAGAGGTGATTTTTTGGAGCAAATGGTCCTGGTTTAAAGCAAAACTTTCAACACTTCAAAATGCCATTGAGGTCAGCGTCAATGTTCACATTATAAAAATGCAGGGAAATAGTCCCATGTTTCAATGCAAAAGCCACATTTTGGCGAGAGGGGGGAAAAAACGAAGCTACATTTTGCAGATGGTTTAAAAAAAAAATCCCAACATGAAATTGTGAAAATGTTCATCAACCCACTGACAGTTTCCCTCAGCCCTAATGCTCGTAGGGACACAAGGCGGCTTCTGGCCAGCACTGGAGGAATATGCCTGTAGATCATCCAGCAGGAGAGTCATTACAATGCTAACCCAACCCTTAGGGGATGTGACTTTGTCTTTACCCCGGTTATAGATCATTAAAAGCTGATTGGGTTGATGGGATCTACTTCAAAGCAGCTCTCTGTTCCCTGTACAGCCGTCACCCTGATATGGCAAGGCTTGGAGTAGGGTACTGCGAGCCTGCACAGTTTGGTACAGCTCTGGGAGAAGAGAGCCTGCTCTTTCCCACTCGCTCCTTATGTTGCTGGGATTCTCTTTCAGCTGCAGTCCACCTATGGAGCCCACAACCAGCTGAGTTGTAGGGGCATCATTCCATGAGGTGTCAAGGGGCAGGGCTTGTATCTCAGAGGTACCTATCTCCTATCCAGGGCCCCCAGGAGGGAGGGAAGCATTATCACCCCGTTTTAAAGTGGGGAGCTGATACATAGAACAGCTAAGTGATTTGCTGGAGGTCACTCAGGAGGTCTATAACACAGCAAGGACTGGAACCCAGGTCACCTGAATCCCAGGCCAGGGCAGCACTCCACCCTCCAGGCTATCCTTCCTCACCTTTACCTCTACTACTGCATGTATTGATCCTGTACAAGGGCTAGTCTGGTAGTGCAGTGACAGCATAGTGCCATGGTCAGGAAAGGACCAGAGAATAGGGGTGAAATCCTGGCTTCATTGAATTCAACAGGAGCTTTGCTACTGACTTCAGTGGGGTCAGGATTTCATGGTAGGTCTTGGGCTGCTGGGCCGGAAGGAAGCATCTTGTAGCAGTTGCTCATGCCTCCCTCTTGCAGAGGATCTCTGTTGGGAGCCACGGCCAGCCCTTTGCTGGAGGGAAGGTTTCTGTACTGGCAGCTTGGTAGGAGGAGAATAGTCCTAGGGTGCGTGATGCGTGGGATGACTTCTCACCAAAAGAAAACCTCTCCCTTGTGCAGGCCCTATCTGGTTTCCAGCAAGCAGGGGGTTAACTCTCTGCCCAGCCCTCACACAGGTGTAGAGGGTGGAGTAATAAGCCAGGGCTGGGCCAATCAATGTCCCAGTAGGAATATAAACCAGGATAAAGGCAGCTGCTGCAGAGGCAGACTTCAGGAGGATAGGGACTGGTGTGAGGTCTAAAATGCCAGGATGTGAAATGAGCTGCTTAGATAGAAGGGGCTCTGGCAGGGTAAAGAGTTTATCCAGAGGCTCCATAGAGTGAGGTAGAAACAAAATGGCTACAGTAATAGTGGGGATCCCTCTTTAGGGAGTGTGGGGGCTTGCCTGCTTCTGGGGAAGTTCCCCTTCCTGTCTGGGTGCAGCGAGCTGTCCCAATACCCCTGAAAAGCCATGCTTTTTCACCTGTGAAATGCACCAGATTGCAGTGTGGTGGAGATATATTAAAACCAAATATTTGGGGGGCAACTGCCCTGAAATTTTACCCCTGTCCTCAAACATGAACCCTGTGTATGGCCATACATCCTTAAGGCCAGATCTGGTTGTGATCATCTAGTCTGACTTCTTGCATAATACTGGTCAGAGAGGCTCATGGTGTGTTGTGGCTGAATGAGAGAATTTCTCTAAGCTATCTAGTCTTGATTTAAAGACCCCAAGCAATGGAGAATCCTCAGTTTCCCTTGGCAGTGTCCCAATGGTTCACTACCCTCACAAGTAAGAATTTGCACCTTATTTCTAGTCTGAACTTTGCTGGCTTCTAGTCATGGGATCTTGTTGTAACTTTGTCTGCTAAAAGAGAGCCCTCCGGCATCAGCTCTCTTCTCCCCACATAGGTAATCATAGACCAGGACCACATCCTATGCATCTACCTTGTTTTGACTACTGACCAGTGTGTAGGGTCAGGAAAAACTGACCATAAGGGAAAATTACTTCAGCCCCCTCAAGTAGCTGAATTAATATTCACACTCTGAGGGCTTTGTCTACGCTGGAAATGCTACAGCTGCAGTGCTGAAGCTGTACCGCTGTATGCTTCAGTGTAGACACTACCTATGCCGATAGGAAGGGTTCTCCTGTCAGTGTAGGTAATCCACTTCCCCCAGGGTGGCAGCTAGGTTGACAGAAGAATTCTTCTATTGACCTAATGCTGTCTACAGGGGGACTTAGGTCAGCTTAACTATGCTGCTCGGGGCTGTGGATTTTTTCCACTCCTAAGCAATGTAGCTGGGTCGATCTAATTTTCTAGTGTAGACCAGCCCTAAGGCCTGTCATATTGAAGAGGTGCCCTTATCTTCAACCTGGCACAATTCAACATCTCCAGAGCTGTGGGTGATGGTGCCTCTTGCTGAGAGCTGCCATTTCACTGATGCTTCCCAGCAGCAAGGCTAGTCTGCTGGAGACACAGGAAGGCTGGTGGGGAGAGTGTCTGTTGGGGACACAGGAAGTTCACCTGGAAGCAGGAGGAAGACAGGCGGCTTCTGAAGTTGTTGCAAGGTGAGTTCTGTGATTGATTTGTATTTATCTGGTTCGTTACATTAGCTGTGCTTTAATGATTAGTAGCAGGTAGGAATACAGGCAACCTACCAGAGACAAGGGAGTACAAAGGCAGACCCCTTTGGGGTTCACAAACCTTCCTTTGGGGACCCCGACTTAGCCTCTGCTGTGCAAATACTGGTGTACTTCTCCTAGGCAAATAAGAGACAGCATAATCTAGTGGTTAAAGCACAGACTTGGGGACTGTAGGTTCTATTCCTGGCTCTGCCAATGACTTACTGCGTGACCTTGGGCAAGTCTCTGCACTGCTCTGTGCCTCAGTTTCCCCCATTTGTAAAGTGGGGATAGGGATAATCAGCTACTTCCCAGGGGTGTCTGAGATGGCATCTAGGGATCTGAGAGTACTACGCAGACATGAATGATGCACAAGTGCAAAGAGTTCTTATTAACTTACCTTTAAAAAACATTTACAATTTCTTGCTATTCTCGTGTTTCATAAGCTGAGCATTTCTTCCTGTGTCCCAAATGGTGTCATTGTATTGTCAGGATGGTCGTTTTGTGGCTAAATATTAATTTCTTACATGCAAGACATTTTTAATTGTAATTTTGTTGAATAGTTTATTCTTTTGTGATTAGATGCAGTGGTTAGAAAACATTTTCTATAACTCTGCAGCTTCCCTTTAACTTTCATGACAGACCAAATAAACCTTTAAATCAAGGGATAGGCTTAAATCAAAGAAGAGCATTAATCATCAAAAATACTAGCAGAATACAGAGAGGTCAATGTGAATAATTACTGCTCAGATGCTAATTATCCACTACTACGCAAATCTAACATATTAAACACACTGCTAACATGAATGGCCTCCAGACCATATTGCTTTGTCCCTCACAGCTATCCTACTGTTCTCTCTGCATGGGAGTAATTCAAACATCTGCTAACATAGGCACATCCCAAAATATATTTCTGCTAACTCTCACGCAAACTGGGGAGACCTTAGCAGACAGGAAAGAGAAAGGGGAAGAATCTGGAACTTGGACCTAGGGAGTCTATGGAGACTTGGACTTAAGGAAGGGCCGATCCTGGGGAGCTTGAGATAGAAAAGTGCTTTTACTGTCCTGATCCCAAATACATGTGACTCGCTCCTTTATCTGACCTACAGCTTAACCAGGTGTTGAGTGGCCGTTTCTGCCGCCTTTGGTCGGAAAACTCATTTCATGGCTTCCAGCTTTTTAATAAGGGGCCTGATCCAGTCCCCCCCGAAGTCAATGGAAAGATTCTCGTTGATTAGAATAGGCCCTGGATCAGACCCTAAAGGAACAATGCTGGTGAAAGTGCTGAACAGACAGCCCCGAGCGTGCTTCTCCGGTATCCTGCACTTCGTGCGGTCACTTACGTCTGTGCAAACTAAGCAAGTGGAACATGCTGCCGCTGCTGCAGATGAGTGGAGAGCTCTTATCTGACTGTATTTTACATGCACTGCGTATGGTGCTCTTCTTCTTCTGTGCTTGTCCAGCACCTAGCGCACTGGGGTCCTGGCCCATTACTGGAGTAATACAAACAACTGGCCAAGCCTGCAAGGCCGTACATTCAACTCAGTGGCATTTCTCAGTGTCTGGAATGCAATCACTTCTGAACACCGCATCCAATCAATTCCAGATTTTCAGGGACTGTTCTATGAATGGACAGAACCCTATTGATTTTGGTGAAAATTGGAAAACCAGGAGGAGGAAGTGGGGCATACATGAAGCCCCTGGTATCTGGTTAGCAGAGCTAACACCTTCAACCACCTTGGTAATTGTCTATAGAGCAAAGAATCTTAAACGGAGAGAAAAGTCAAACATTTCCTTGAGCTTTGTCTGTTGTATTTTGGTGCTAACAGTTACCAGCTGTGCTCCACTCTTTAGATCTTCCGCAGCCTGCTCAGAGTCACTTCCAGGGTGTGGAAGGTTGATCTTGTGGCTAAGGCACTGTTAGACTCAAAAGACTTGGGTTCAACTTCCACCTCTGCCGCAGACTCTTTGTGTGACTTTGGGCTCGCTGGGCCTTAGGCTCCTGATCTGTAAAATGGGGATAGTAACACACCCTCTGGTTTTTAGCTAGGTAGACTGTAAGCTCCTCAGAACTGCCTCACTGTTTGTGTGTGCCTGTGCAATGGGGTCCTGATCTTAGCTGGGGCCTCCAAGTGCGACCAGAACTCATCTAAGAATAAAATCAAGGATGGATTTAGCTTCATAGGAGGCACAACACCTGCATCCTGTGAAAGGGGCCTGCTACCAGCCTATGGCTCCGCCCTGCACTCAGCCTGGCTTTATTTCCAACCAGTAGCTTTTGAAAGTGTGGCAGAGTACAGCAAAGATGTAGAGACCCACACTTGGAAGGCACTGGCCTCCGGGCACAAGCAGTTTCTTACAATGACTGCTCTCCAAGCAGGCACACGGGCCCCTTCTTAAAGGGGCCAGCGTGTAAGCAAGCGCTCTCCCTCCTTTGTTAAGGAAGAATCTCCATCTCTGCTCCCTGACAGAGCAAGGTGACTCCTACCAGAAAATGAGGGATTCTGACAAGAGACACTAAAGAGGCTCAGGAGAGACCTGCGCATTCGACCTAACCCGTGGGGAGCATTTTGAGTGGAAGGGAATGCCTGCTGCTGTTTTACAACCACAGGTTAGGGTCTAGGGTTTGTTTACTTCTTTCTTTTTCCCAAGGACAGACAGCAGAAGCTCCAGGGAGGGAGAGAGGTTTATGCACAGTGAAGAACAGGGCCTTTTCTCTCTGCTTTTCTTCGTCCACAGCCATCAGTCTGGCCTGGCTCAGAGGCGCAGGGGCTACTTTTGCTGCATGGAAAACTGGGCTTCTTCCTCTTTCCTCATCTCCCCCCAGAATTCCCTCTGAGTTCTCCGGTTCTGCTGCAACCTAACTGATCAAGTTCCCGTCCTACTAAGGTCTCAGCACCCGTCCTGGAGAGCATCAGGCTAGATCATTAGGTCGCAGCAGTAGTGGCCTTGAGCCTGCCTGGAATACACTGGTGTCGGGGATGTGTGTGGTCCTCCCTTTAGGTTGTATTTCCCTTCCCCCCCACTCCCCAGTGATGTGGGCACGTTGGTGCTGCTCACGTCCATATCCAGATCCTTTTACCTTACTGCACAGACAGCCAAGAACAAAAGGCCGATGGTCCCCGATCTCCACTGGTCAAGGACCAAAAGTGGAACAAAGCCTAGGAATGAAGGAGGAAGAACAGCAAGAAGAGAGGGGAGGAATGATTCCTTCAGGATAAATAGCAATGTCTTGAACCTCTGCTCTGTGACGCCAGGTCTCTGAGGTTGGAAAGCTTTCAGTCATGGACGCAAGAGAAACCACAAGATCAGTATGGGACGGGGGCTGATTTGGGACTGAGATGAGGGATGTCTCCTAACACAATGGAGGTGTGTGTGTGTGTGTGTGTGTGAATGGCACTCCCCCCAACAGTAGCGGCGCCAGCTTTGCATTGACCCTAGGCGGCGGAAGGTCCCGCCCCCGAAATCCCACCTCCAACAGCGGCGGCGGAAGGTCCCACCCCCAAATTTCTATGGGCGGCCGCGGCGCCGGCGCCCCCAAAATAGCAGCGCCCTAGGCGACCGCCTAGGTCGCCTAATGGGTTGCGCCGGCCCTGCCCCCCAATAAGGGTTTAGGAGATGTGCAGGTTTCCTCTGGTAGCAGATGAGATCAGCCAGACCCTGTGTCCTTCCCCTCCCTCCAGCCCATCTGTTCCAGCCTCTTTCACAAGTATCTCTAAGGGATCAGAGGCCAGGAGGGAAGGCTGTAGAACAGGGAAGGCAAGTTATGCCCTGTCTTGTCAAGGTGGGCACAGCTCTCCTAGCCTGTAGTCTGGGAGAGGCTGTGGGTTCCGGGTTTACGATGANGAGGGGGGGGGGGGGGGGGGGGGGGGGGGGGGGGGGGGGGGGGGGGGGGGGGGGAGCAACCTTACACTGTCACCTCCCTTCCAGCCAGAATGCTACTGACATCATGATTAATTTATCAGGTGCTTATGAATATGCAGATGAGGCTCCAGTTTCTAGGCTCCACTTTCAGGAGAGAGACTGTGTGTTGGGGTTGCTGCTGCGGCTGCTGCCTTCTTAAGAAGAGAAATATCATGTAGTGGTGTTTAAAATATATAAATAAATGAATTCACCTCCAAATAAGTCAGGAACTCAACAGTCCTGCCTGGGCTGGGAGAGCTACTTATTTCCCTTTGTGGGTGGGGTTCTTATGGGTGCCCCTTTGCTCTCCCCACACATCCCTTCCCCCACCCAACCCAGCAGTCTTTTTCTGGGGATGGGGGGGGGAGGGGGGGAACATCTTTGTCAGTATTGTGAATTGCAGCCTCTTGTCTGTTTCAGTCCATATGAGAAGGCAAAGAAAACTTTCATCCTGGGAAATGTGGAAAGGTTTGATTTGCCCATAGGAAGGAGGAGGGAGGGAGCTGGCTACAGGTTGTGGGGGTAGGTATCCAGCGACTGGAGCACAGGGTTCCCCAGGAGGTGAAGCCTCCACCAGCCACTCCTTCCTCTTGCAGTTGCAGCCCTGGAAGGCAGAGGAACCGGTTGTTCAGGCAGCCTGTTTATACTGAGGGCCTCGAGGAGGGAAATGCTGGGGAGTTTTAAAACAAGCTTCTGATGCCGGCTGTGGGACTGACTATCCCTGTCCCAAAGGGACCTTGGCAGCACCAGAGAGTAAAATGAGAGGGCTGTTTGATGCACCAGGGTTTGGTGGAAGGTGGCTTGATTGGGGGAGGGGTTGCAATAGGCAGAACTATGCCAGCTAGTTCATGGGAACCATTCAGTGAACGAGTCACGGCTGCAGGGTTTGGTGCGTGTTTGGGGAATGAGGGGGTCCCCTCATTAAAACGGAGGATTGGGACTTTGATTCCTGGTTCTGCCACAGCCCTGCTATGTGACCTTGGGCACATCCCATCATGGTTTTGTGCCTCAGTTTCCCCCTCTGCAATATGCAGGTGGGGGGATAATCCCTTCCTGCCTCAAGCAGCAGGGCTGTTGTGAGGCTGGATTAATGAGGGTGCCTACAGAGTTTGGCGATTCCCTGATGAAAGGGACTGGAGAAGGGTGAAATCTTATTTTCCTCCAACATGGCAAAGAGGCAGCTCCCACCCTCCCAGAGTGGCTGGAGGCTGGAGCAGGGTCCGTTAGAAAGCTCTACAGCTGCTGAGGGTTTGGAAAATCACAATGAACCACTCGGCACTAGCTGGGGCCCTGTGGCTTAAAACTCCCCTAAAGTAAAACTTCTGGCCACAGAGTCTGACAAGCTGCAGCTACAGATTCCCATTGAACTGGGGGGGGAAAGTATTTTCAAGTATCACAGAACTATGAGCCACTGCTCATGTTAACAGTGATGCCTCAAGAGAATCTTCCCCCAGCAGAACCTGCTCCCTCTAGGCAGGAAGGTGTCCCTGTTTGCCCATAGAGATAGGCACTGTCAATTCCCATGAAGGAACGGGGCTAGGTGGACAGCTGTGGTTGGACAGCAGTTGTCAGGTTCCAGCAGGGTCATATTCATGTTTAGTGGCCAATTGCACCACAGCTGGGCAGTGATGTGGAGTGGGCTTCATGTTACAATTCTGCCACCAAACTGAACGGAGGGTTGGGGTGATTTGACTGACTCTGGGGAGCCACCGCTTCTGTGGATGCTGCTAAGCCATCCCCCACAGAGACGACTGACCCCGGCGGTGCCCCGGAATAGGTCTGAAAAGCTCCAGGTCTCTGCTCTGCTGTATTCCCACGGACACCAGCTGGCTGCTGTGTCAAACCACCTCAGCACAGATCTTTTCAGCAGGTGGCACTTGGTCTCTAACAAATGGGGTCAGTCCCTCCCTTGGTTATGGGAAAATAGGAAAGTGGAGAGATTCTCCAGTTACTCACTCCCGGCTCTCTGGGAACGCTGAGTGAGGCATGGGTTTTGCCATAAGCGAAGAAGGGTAATGTCATTCGCTTTGGGACCCCTCGTCTCTGATCACTAACGGGCAGAGAGCAAGAAAAGCTGCACCAGCAGTGACCCCCAGAGCCGATGGATGGGCAGGTGGGTTTACACCTCCATAGCTCCTGAGATCTGAATCCCTCCATGGTCTCCTTCCAGGGTGATGTAACACAGCTGCCCCTCCCCGATGTACACTGCACTCCCCCATGGACCTTCTGTGCCCTGTGACACTCTAGCCAGGGAAGGTACCATTTGTCCCAAGAGAATTGTGTTCCCAGAGCAAAAATGTTCCCTTGCAGTGTCTTGGGGGAGAAGGGTCAGCAGATCAGAAGAAAATATGAAAGGAGTGATGAATGGCTGCGCATCTCACTGGCCTATCTCAATAGCCTCATGGCCTGCAGTGCAACCATAGGTGAAAGATGCTGCTAGACATGCCTCCTTCCTCCCCCCAGCTGTGGGATTAGTAACATCACACTAGTGATACCAGGTGGAATTAGTCCCTTGCCTCTGTCGCAGCTCTGCAAGAGGCTCAAGAGACCTGGGTTCTATTCCCCCTGTGTCTCCAACAGTCCTTGGGCAAATCACTGAAGGCCAGACCTTCCAAAGAGCTAAGCGCGTCGGCTGCTGAACTAAATTCTCCCTCCAGTGTAAATGGGGACAGTACTTCTATAGCGCTCTCCATCAGGCAGGATGTACCAAGTGGGCACCCACCACCCCAGCTTCCACTCTGGAGGGGGCAGGACTTGTCTCATTTTCCCAGGGGAAGGCGGATGTTTTGTTTAGAAAGGTTTGTCTTGGGATTTCACACACATCACCGACAAGCCTCTCTCTCTCTCTCTCTCTCTCTCTCTCTCAAGGTGCGTGGGGGAGAGGTCACCAAGAGATGACCCAGAGAAAGACTCAGAGATCCCAGGAGAGGTGGGATGAGTTAGCCAAGCAATTGCTCCTGAGCAAGAGCCCGTCACAAAGCATGGCCCCAAAAGGTGTAAGTACCAGCCGCGAACCCTTCCCAATGGGCCAAAGAACCTGTGACCTCAATGCTTTGCCCAGACACAAAACCTAAGCAGAAAGAGAAGTGTCAGATTTCCTCCCGTTGGGAGAAGATGCATTTGTTTTAACTGAAGCCATGCTGCCATTCCAGGATCCATGTTAGAGGGGGTGGGATGTAGTTTTCGTAGTTCTGGAGGATAGGTCCATCAGTGGCTATTAGCCAAGATGGTCAGGCACGCAACCCCATGCTCTGGGTGTCCCTAAACGTCTGGCTGCCAGATGCTGGATGACAGGAATGGATCACTCCATAATGGCCTGTTCTGTTCATTCCCTCTGAAGCATGTGGCACTGGCCACTGGTGGAAGACAGGATACTGGGCTAGATGGAGCCATTATGGCTGTTCTTACCTGCTAGATGGAAAGCCCATTGTAGATGGCTCTCTAGGGCTGGGTCTTGGTTTTCTGAAAGCCTTTGCACCCAGCCACCTTCTTCAAGGATGGAACAACCCAGAGCCTCTCTGGTGGCCCCTCGCTGTTGCCACTCTTGGGGGGAAGGAGATGTTGCACCCTAAGTGTAGGGGTGCTGCTGGGTCCGTATGGTAATTAAATTGGAGGCATCAAACCTTTAGGGGGCCAGATGCTGCCTGGGCAGCCCAACCCCAGGGCCTGTGAGACTCTCCCAACCACCCTAGAGCTGCTGCTGGCCAATGGGCTGGCGGGGAAGGGGATCCAGCAGCGCCCCTCGCCCCCACCCCAATCTGGGCAGAGGGTCGGGGGGGGGGGGGGGCGAGGCTGCTAGCAAAGAGCCGATGTCTAAAGAAGGCCGCGTGCCCGTTAAAGGGGCGCTGTAGAGAGGCGGGTGCGCGGGGCCCCTCACCCCACATCCATCCTCATTCAAGCGGAGCGAGGCACGTCAGTCGCTCGCTGATCTCTCTCGCTGCCCCCGGAGCGGTGCGGGGTGTTAACGGCACGGCAGGGGGGAGGGAGGCGGGGAGACGCAGCAAGCGCCTGTTCGAGCCCCGAGCTCTGCTCTGAATCCCGCTGCGCTCCGCTCGCCATTCGCCGTGCGCTCCGCTCCGCCGCGCCATGTGAACGGGGCAGGGGGCGAGGGCGCCGGGTCGGTTTGTTTAGCTCGGCCAGGGGGGAAGGGCCAGGTTTTGCGCTTCTAACAAAGGCTCCAGGTGCTGCTGCTCCTCCCACACCTTGGCCATCCTCGCTGGGGCCCGGCCCTCAAGCCCCACCGCGATCCGGGCCCCAGCTCCCCAAAACGCGCCTCTGCCAGAGGGGCAGGTCGGAGCGTCTTTTCCCATTCCCCCGAAGTGGCGGGAGGGCTGCAGTGCTCCAAAACTGGCGCTAGGGGGAGCTCTGACAACTGGCTTCGCCTTAGAGCCAGGGTAGGTTTAATGGAATCAAATCACAACAATAATGATACAAAAAAGATTTCGGAGACTTCGAAGAGAAAGAAAGAAAGAAAGAAACCCTTCCCGTGCAGCCCAGGAGACTCCTGCCCGCAACAAAGCCAGAAAGTTGGTGTGGGGGAGAACAGTTACAACCCCCAGTGAACGGGCCCCACAGTCATTCCAGGCGGACACAGGGCGATTTGTAACTCCAATGTTATAGCTGGATTATTGGGGGTACACACACACACGTTGCTACCTTGTGCTTAAGCTCGATATAATCAACTACATTTTTGCTTGACTAATCGGAGTCTCCTGTTGTTTGTTTCCAATGCGATTCCACCCCCCCCAATATCTCTGGAGAGGAAAGCACAGTACTTCGGTGCGATCTTTGGGGTTTTTTTTTAGTTCGAATCGTTGCAGCCATCGGCAGTTGCTTCCCCCCCCCGGCTCACAGGAGAAATCGTAGCGATTCTGTTGTAAAAAAGCTGGACTAGCAGCAGCACCAGCGGTCGATTTTGCTCTAAACCTGCACGGTTTTTGCACAGGCTTTCAAAATCCTCCTCTTCTGAGGTCAGCCTGTAGGTGGTCAGGGAGCCTTGATTATCTTCATTCATTTGGGTTTTTTTTTTTTTTTTTTAAATAAAACACACCACCAAGTGGCACAGAGTGGTGATAACAAACTGCAACTTAAAAAAAACCCCCAACTTCACAAGTACATCAGGGAGGATGAGGCGAGAAAAGCAGGCTGCTGCTGTGGCAGGTTTGGGGATGGGATTAGTTTAGCGCTCTCCGCCTATGCTGAGATAGGAATAGTCCTTGGGCAACAATTTTTCAGACCCTCGCCCTGTCTGGTTTTTTTATGGATCAGCTTGTGGACTAGGAAACCCGTCGCTGGGCTAATGGCATTGGTATACTCTGGTGCTAGTACTTGCGTGCAAACTAGGCACGCTGGGTCTAAGCTGGTTTTAAGCAAGGAGTAGGCACTTGCCCCTAGCAGATCTGCTGTATGTGGTTGAAATATCCCTATCTCCACCCTCCTATTGTCTTGAAGTAGATGACCAGTTAAGAGCTGGGTACAGTATAAGCCTAGGCAATTTAAAAAAAATAAATGCAGCATTTTCACCTCCCTGTTGTTGAGTTGAGGGTCTGCTAGTGTAGGTAGAAGTGCTGTTCTCGTGGTAGTTCAAGGCCTTTTAGGCAAATGCTTGAGATCAGTTAATCTATGCAGGGGGCACCTGAGAATCACCCACTTGGGAAACTTTGAAGAAGTGGCATCTCCACTCATCTGAAAGCTCAAGTTTTGTCAGCTCCTTCTAGTAAAAAGTAGTTCAGGCTAGAGGTAATCTCCCCCCCACGCATTTACGGTGAGATCGATAGATCCAGCCTAAATTGGAAAGCCCCTCTAGCAATTTCATCCATACTGGTCAAAACCTTCCCAACATAGTACTGGGAGAGCGCAGAGGGTTAAGCCCACTTAAAAAGAACACCACAAACTTTATAATGGACTTTTTATTAAGATTATAAATTTAAACAAATCTGAACAGTTTTACCCGGTGATATACCATTCAATCTGCACAAAAATACAGGGATACAAAGAAAAAAAGAAGAAAAAACGTTTGGCAAGGCGTCCCTAGTACACATAGTGCTTATACTGTGATGGTTGGGATGACAAGGCTGCAAAAACAAAAATTAAAAAAACAAAACACCTTTTTACAACAAAAGGTTTCTCTTTTTTTTTAAATCCAAAATAATAAAAGGTGGGGAGTCAAGGGGCCACAGATCTCTTCACAAGACCAAGCAATGCTGGTTTTATGATTTGGAAGGCTGAAACCAGAACAGTCAAACTTAAAACAAAAAACCCCAGCACACCACATTCAAAGAGACGTTAAAAGTAGTGTTAACACGTTTACCTGTGGCAGTCACATACACCTAGGTGAAGGTACACAAACACAGAGCGAGGGTGGGGGTAAGAGGAGGACTGCAGAGCTGTGCATGATGGGAAATGTAGTTTGCCATGTTGTCCCCAAACACATTGTGTCCGGTTAAAAAGCAGTGGCCGGCAGGACTACAGGTCCCATGGAGCAGCCAGAAGAGTGGAAGAGGGTAAGAGAAAACCGCCCTTCTTTCTCCCCCATGAGAAGCTATTGTGCTCTGCAGGGTTACCCTGGCACACATGGTAGGAAGGGGGGGCGCAGCAGACAGTTCTTCTGGCAAGTGAGGAAAGTTGAAGTGTTTTCATTTCTGCCTTCTGACTTTTTTTTTTTTTTTTTTAAATAAAGGAAACAAAGTAGAGCGAGCAAGAGGAAGGCTGCTCCCGAAGGAAGCGCGCTGCTGGAGGGAGGCACTGACCCACGCTGCTGCTGGCGGTGTTGGAAGGGGAGAGGAAAATGGAACTAAATTAAGTAGTTTGAATGGGAGACGGAAGGATTGAATCCACCCCGCGAGCTATGAACCTTGCAAACGCGCCAGGGGTCCGTCTCCCCCTGCCTGGGACAACCAAGGAGCGTGTCAGTTTAACAGAACTGACGGTGCCGAGGCAACAACAACAAAATCGATCACACTTGGCTCCCCCTTTTTGCTGTAGGCTCATTCTCCCCGCTTAGACCCCCCCCGACCTGCAGGCAGAATCTCCCCCTCCCCCAGTTAGTCCAACGGCCTCTGCAAGCTTCGGCGTCTCTTCCCACCCCCACCCCACCTCCAGCACAAGCAGCTCCTCCAGGGGCAGAGAAGTGCAGCTCTCCAAACTCTTCCCCGGCACACACGGCTTCCTCCGGGCAGCAGCCCTCGCCTCACGTGGCACGCTCCCGGGCCGGAGTCGCCCCCGCACTCAATACAAAATAAAGCCCGAGCGGACACACGGAATAGTTAAATAGGTGCTTTTCATCTCTGCAAAAATAAAGTCCCAAGATCTGCGATTTTTTATTGTACAGTTTATAAAACATGAGCTCGGCTCCCCCCTCCCCCGCCCGCCCCAGCCACCCGCCCGCCCCCTCTTTGTTGCAGGGGCCCCTCCGGAGTCCGTGTCCCTTGGATCGCTCCCCCGCGTCCATCCCCGCCCCTAGAACGCCACGATGGCTCGAGTCCAGGCTCCCAGGCTGGCCAGCGCCTGCTTGCCGCACAGCTGCCCGTTGAGGGGCTGCTCACAGTCCGCCTGCTGCCGGCTCACCAGCCCCGTGAAGCCGGAGCCGAAGATGGAGATCAAGTTGGAGATGTTGGAAGAGTCCGGGGGCTGCTCGGGGCTGAAGTCCTCGAAGCGGGCGCGCTTGCTGCAAGGGGAGAAGGGGGAGCCGCCCCCCACCACCACCCCTCCCGGGTCCCCGTCCTCCTCGTCCTCCTGCCCCGGGTAGTACTTGCGCTTGGTGCCCGGGGTAGGCGGCGGGGCGCCGAGTCCCGCGGCGCCCTGGCAGCAGCACGGGCACTGCGAGCAGCAGTCCGGGTGCAGGTAGCCGTTCTCCACCGTGGTCACCACATGGGTGTCCAGGTCCAGCACCGTGGTGCGGCTGCTACAATGCGCCGAGGCGCCGCCGCTCGCTGCGCTCATGGCCGAGCCTGGAGGCGCCGGGCTGCCGAAGTCACAGCTCGCCGGCACCGGGTAGAGCAGCCCCGGAGGAGCGCTGCTGCCGCCGCCGCCGCCCCGGTAGAAGCCGGAGGAAGAGTCTCTGCGAAGCGCCGAAGGGGCCGCCGGCTGCGACTGCTGGGGCGGGCTGGGCTGCAGCTCCAGCGGCTCGTCCTCCTGGGGCGCACCGGGCAGGAGCGCAGCGCACACGGGCACCTCCAGCAGGTCGCCGCCGCCGCCTCTCCCCAGGGCTGCCCCAGCCGCGCCGCCCAGCCCGCAGCTCCGCGGCTGCTGCATGCCTGGCTCTGGGTCCTCGGGCTCGGCCGCCAGCTGGAGCGGGCTGAACTCCGGGGGGATCTCTCCGGCGGGCGCGCAGCCCGGGGGCGCCCCGAGCAGGATGCCGCCCTCCTGGTAGTGCTGCTGGCGGCGGCAGAGCTCGGCGTAGCGCTCGCTCAGGTAGAGCTGCCGGGCGTTGCGGAGCACATAGGAGACCAGCAGGTTCTTGTGGAGCTTGATGCCCCCGCGCTGGGTGCGGGAGCTGTGGATCTTGCGCAGGGAGAGGCTGATCAGGCTCTGGGCGTCCAGGGCGCACTCCATCCTCCTCCGGCCCCCCAGCATCTGCTCGCTCCGCGCTGGCAGCCAGACACCCCGGGCCGCATCCACCCGGGCCGGGAAGGGGCTGGGGGGGGGGTGTCTCTCTCTCGCTCGGTCTCTCTCTCAGGGGGTCGCCAGCGCTCCGAGGGGAGCCACCATCACCGGTGCGCCCTGCGCCCCCGTGCCACCGCCGCCGCCCCCCTCGCCACCCGCCCGCACCTTGAGCGCAAAGCAATGAGCGCTCGCCTACCCAGCCCCCGCTATTTATATGTCCTCCCCAGCCCCGCCCTTGGCTCCCGCAGCCTATCGCCGGGCCCGGCCCGGCCTGACGGGCAGCCGCCTCCCGCCCAGGAGAGACCGGGCCGGCCAATCAGGGGAAGGCGGTTCCTTTGTGCTATTCAAATACCTAACAGACTTGGGGCTGCTGCCTGGAATGTTCTCATGAGAGAGGAGCCGCCGCGGCAGCCCGCAGCCCGAGCCGGGGTGGGCGTGTGGGGCTGCAGCCGGGGGGCGGAGGGGATGGGTGGGGGTGGGGGACACGTGCACCAAGGGGACCCCCCCTCCTGGTCATGCCCCCCCGGGTGGGGAGGCTGGTTTCCCCGCGGCCGCGCTGCCTCCCTTGGCAGGTGAGCGGTCCCCATGTGCGGGGAGAGGGGGCTGGCCTGAGACGCTGGGTGGCTTCTGGGCTTCTCCCTCCCTCCTCCTTCCAGCAGGTGGAATGGGCGCGCGGGGGGGTGGGGGGGATGCAATAATAAAAATACTGAATAATTAATTACTACCAGAATCCTAGAGACCAGAGCTGGAAAATCCCTCTGCTGGGCGTGTGATCCGGCCCCCACCTGGCCAGGCAGGGAAAGCACATGGCTCCCATCCTACCTACCGGCAACACTGAACATGTGAGCGCCCTGAAAGCCCGCGGAGCTCACCGGGCAGGGCAGGCGATGTTCCCACCCCGCTCCCGTTCCCACGTTCTGTATGAAATGTTACTATCCGCAGAGAATTACCTCGCGGTCTCTTCGCCACCGGGTGCTGGGCTTCGGGAAAACCAGCTGTGGCCCCGATCCTGCAACGCGGAGCCCTGCACCTGCACGGATCCCCCATTGACTTCAGAGAGAATCCGGGCCTGATCCTGCACCGTAGAAGTCAATGGTAGTTTTGCCACGGACCTCAATCAAAGCAGGATCAAACCCACTGTGCATGTCCGGGGGGTTTTCCAATAAGGCCTGGAGCTTGTTGCTGAATTAGGGCCTTTTTAGGGGGTGTGTACATTTACTCCAGAATCAGAATCAGTGTCCCCCCCACTTTTAAAGGCAACACTCAGTCCTGACTTCAATGGGGCTCCCTGCCTGGCTCCAGTTTCATGGTTCAGGCCCTAGAAAACCATCTCATCCAGGCCTCTGACCATAAAGGGAAACCTCTTATTTTCATTTATTTATAAAATATGATTATACCAATAGAATAATACAAATATTTTATAAATGAAAGACCATCTCAGGGCCTTGCCACTGACAATGTTTGCAGCTAACAGTATTTTATGTACTCTTGGTGCATTGCACAAGCAGTTAAAACATAATACCGTTGAAAACAATCTATAAAACCCAAGTAAAGGACAAGTAGCAAGAGCAGTAAAACAGGAGGAGAATCCTGTGGTAGGGCTGAGGGCCTGAGGAAGAGGGAGTCCTGTACAAGGAGCGACAGTGGTAACTGCTGACTCCCAGGAGATTGTTTTTTTTCCTGAAATTTTTTTTTATTAAAAGTTTTTCTTCAAAATTTTTTTGGGTTTTGTTGAAAAGATGAAAAAGTTAGGCTGAACTCCTCCCTTCTCTCCCCCCCCCCCCAAGATTTCTTGGTTTTCCATTATGGCATCCTCTCTCCCCTCTGGGTGTTTTTTTTTTTCATTAGTATTATTTTTTTTTTAACAAAAATCATGGTGTTGAACCTAGCTGTTTTCCGTGGACATGTGTCTTGATTGAACAAGCTAGTTCTCATTGGGGGGAAAAAATTCAAATGACAAATTTCAGCCAGCTCCAGTTTTCAGTCTTGCTTCTTCACAGTGGGTGAGATGGGTTGAGGAAGCTGGACTGTGCTTTATTTATCTGGATTTGGCCATGATGGATACAATACAAAGCACTTTTTAGGGCCTGATCCTGGGCTCCTCACTCTAACAGTCCTTTCCCATGCTAGTAGCCTCATTAACGTCGTCTTCTTCTTTCGTATGGTTGATCCAGAGCAGCAACTACAATTTCACCTGAAGTTGATCGAGCCAAATGGCTACATCAGAAGTAGCAGAGTTTATTGCAGTGATGCCTCCTTCATATTTATAAATTGGGCAGTAGATAATGGTATGTTTGAAGGTCTGTTGTGGGGAGCCACCCTCACATGCCAGGAAGTCCTTGATTTTCCATTTGTGCATTAGATGTCCGCATCTACTACGGTCGGTTTGGATTTGGTTCAGAGCTGACCAACATGTCTGTGGAAGGTCGAACCCAGGAACCTTCTGTGTGGGATCCGGCACAAGATGTCCTATTTTTTAAGTCTTGTTTAGCACAATCTGCTTGCCAAGCCTCCGTCTGATTGCATGAGGCTAAGCGAATGTTCCCAGGAAGGCTTGCGGGACGTAAGACGTTGGAGGGGGGCGTTGGAGGGGGGCGTTGTTGAGGTCTTGGTGGATAGGACGTTGGAGGGGGGCGTTGTTGAGGTCTTGGTGGATAGGAAGACATCTGTTTTCCTGGACTCACTGAGCTTTGCAGAGTGTCGCAGCAGTTCAGTGTATCGGCGGGGGAGCGATGTTAGACAGAACAGGTAGCCATGGTGTTGGAGTCAACTCAAGGGTTCCAGTGATGCCCCGCGTCACTGCATCAGCTGGGTGTCAACAAGTCGCGTGTGGCTGCATCTGCCCCATACCGGTGCACAATATTCAGTTACCGCATATACACGTGCTATTGTTTGCAGGTGTTCGCAACACTGATGCCGATGCACCCCAGGTTGTACCCGCTGGTTTCTGAATGACGTTGGCTCTCGTTTTTATCTTTGCAGCTACCTTCTCAAGATCCAGCTCCTTGCAGGATCAATCTTAGATAAAAACAAGAGCGCGCCCTAACTTCAATGGGCCTGCTCCAGTAATAAGGATGGTATTTGTGGTTAAGACTCAGGATGGAGACTGAGGAGACCTGAGTGCTACTCTTTGTTTTGACGCATGCTTCCTGTGTGACCTTGGGCCAAACTTTTCAAAGGAGGCTTCTAGGTTTGGATGCCTCCATTTTTTGGTTGCCTCATTTGGTACCCATTGGGCCTGATTTTCATGATTTCTCCTGCTGCTTCCCGTCACTGGAATTTTGGGGTGTGCAGCGCTTCTGAAAATCAGGCCCTGGAGGTCCTAAGTTGGACACCCCAAAAGAGAGGATACTCTTGAAAACTTCTGACCAGATCCTCTAAACACTTAACCCATGGTTAACTTTACTACCATGGGCACTGCCTTTGATTTCTGTGGGGCCCTCACAGCTGCAAAATTAAGCATGTGCATAAAAAATTGCAGGATTAGAACTTTTGGCTTTAATCTTATTGTGCTTCAGTTCCCCAACTACAAAATGAGGATATTAAATACTTCTCTACCGCACCAGGATGTTGTGAGAATAAATTCATTCATGTTTCTTGTGGGATGCTCAGCCACTCTAGGGACGAGCACCATGAAAAATAGTATAAATATTATTTTTGTATCACATCTTTCATACAAGCTAGATCCTACAATGTATTACACAGTTACATAATACAGCTAAAAAGTTAAAAATAAAAGTATAGCAGAGGGAGAGAGAAATGAAGAGGGGTAAGCAAAGGAGGAAGCATATGCTTTCAGCTGAGATTACAAAATAGATGGGGAGTTGATGAGATGGAGAGTCAAAAGAAGGCTAATCTAGAGGGCAAGTGCTGCAGAGGAGAAGGCTCTTGCACCAAACTGGCAAGATTATTGTTTATACATTTTAGTAAATATATATAGGGCTTTAGGCCTCTGTTCACGAGGTACTTACATTCATACGTAGTTCCACTGACTTCATTCTCATGTGCTTAAAGTTAGGCATGAGCTTAAGCCCTGTGTCTTACAGAACCCGGGAAAGTCAGGGAGCCTGGTTCGTCACTGTTTTATGGTGCTGTGAATGGAGAATCAGGACCCAATGTCCGAAGAACTTGGACCTGCTCCTGCGTTCCTTACACTCGAATGCCCACAAATCACTGGGAGCGTTGGGTGTGTGAGGAATGTAAGTTTGGGCCCCTTTTGTAAAGGGAGGGAGGGAAAGGGAGAGAGAGAGGAGGCCGGTGCCAGGGACCTTCCATTAAAGCCAATGGGAGGCTTTCTATTGACTCCAATGGGTTTGGGTCACAACTTGGAAAAGCAAAGGGAGCAGGCAGGAGAGTGGAGAGAGAATGAACTAACCCCTAGAGAAACAGGACAGCAAAAAGATGCCAGTACAAAAAACAGTGGCAAGGTCTCAAAATGCAATACAGGCAGATCCAATCCAACATACAGCAAAGTGATTTCTGCCACAATACAAGAACAAACCTTACTTACATGTGCCATAAACGCTAATCAGAAGTAGTTTGTGAGCTACATTAAGGAAATAACCCGTACAAGCTGTTCAGTGTTTTTCTTTCTCATTTTCACAGCCAGGTGTGCAAGAGCTTGTTTTTGTTTAGTTTTTGGTTTTGCTTTAAAGTGAGAACCCACATTTAATTCTGGTTTGAAAACATATTGGGATTGGTTATACAGCAGGGAAGGAGACCCTGTCCTGCTAGTCATTCTTCTGGAGCTTAGTATTTGGCTGTTTGAAGGTATGTTACAAATCTACTGCAAAGACACTCTACACGGATCCATTCCTGCCCTTGTTTTGTCATCATTGGTAGTTGAGGTAGGGGTGTCAACTCTGACTGAAGCTATTCTGGGAGATTTTTTCCCCCCAACCTGATGTAATGTGATTTTCTTAAAATATCCTATTAAAATCTCCAGGGTTGCTTTCAATAGTCACTAAGTTGAGGGCGTACAGCTCATTGCAGGATCAACCCATTTTTGTAAGTAATATAATAATAATACCTAGATCGTATTAGTGCTTTTATTAGTAGATCTCCACGCGCTTTGAAAATCAGTATTTTATCCCAGTTTTTTACACATGGGGAAACTGAGGCACTGAGCAGGGACATGACTTGCCCCAAGTCAACCAGCAAGCTGATGGCAAAGCTGGGTATAGTCCCCATGTCTCCTAAGTCACAGTCCAGTGCTGTTTAGGGAAATGCACTTGGCATTAACTTTGCATAGAAATGAGAATGAAATACCTTGTTTTCTCTTTCCCTTTGATTATGCGGATTGTCAAATAGTCCCCTCTCCTAATGATGCTTAATAGCTGACACCTGCAAACTCCCCCAGGGTCTCTGGGGTTTTTTTGTTTTCTTTTGTGTGAACCTCCCTAACCTTGGACCTGAAGGCTTTTCTACACCAGGGGTTTTTACACTAGCATAGCTACACTGGTAAAAACGTCGAGTGTCCACCAGCGTGACGTATCCCTGTTTGAAACTTTTCACATTGGTGCAGAGCAGCTACAGGAGGGGTTTGCACTGGTGTAGCTGCATGGCTGTAGCTACTCTGCGGTAAAACCCCCCAGTGCATGCAAGCCTTGAGATATGTCTTCCTCGTTCTGCTGCTGTCTATTGTTAAGGGTGAAAATCTAAGAAGGCAGGAACAATTTTGGAGTTTAGGTGGCATTTCAATGTTAAAACACTCATTTCATTCAACTCCACTTACATGTATTGACTGAGGAAATCTTTATTAATCCTTCTCAGAGAGCATGTGCATATTTGTTTTTTAATTTTTTTTAATTGTGTAGAGGACTAAGCTGGTATTAAAGAGACTTGTCAAATAGAATAGGGCCAGGATTTGGATTTGGTAAAAAAAACGTTTCTACAGATATTAAAAGAAATATTTTGTTAACATTTTCCCATAACATAAAAAAAAAATTAATGAAAAAGTGTTTTCACCCCCATTTTGTTTGGACTGAAACCTCTCTGGCAGGGTTCCTGAAACCCTGGCTAGTTCCTGAAATCCTGAAAGTGACTAGAAACCCCCCCACTGAAACTGACAAATCTATTTTCATTGTCCAATAACCAAACAGACCAAATGATGAAAAGTTCTTTCAGCTTTAATTCTCTAAATCAATCTTGCCAACATTTAGGCATTGGTTTAATTTTAAACACCTGAGTACTACTCCTGTGCTTAGAGATAAGTCTGTGCTTAAGGTCCAAATCCTCAAAGCCTGGTATTTAGATTCCTGACTTCCATTGATTTCAGTGGGAGTTGGAAGCCTAAATACCTTTGAGGATCTGGGCCTGAGCATTTGCAGGATTGGGGCATAAGGTATTTATGTAACAAAATTATTTTGACAGATATGATTGTGAATACATATGATTTATTCTGCTATTAATTATTATCATTATATTTTGCACATCACCCAGAATTGAGCCATGCACCTCACCGTACAAATAGCACAAGGTCTCTGCCCTGAAAGGCTTATAGTCTAAGGACTCCAATCCTGCAAACATTTATCCATGTGAGTAACTTTGGGCCCCAGTGCAGCAAAGCACTTGAATACATGCTGAACTTTTAAGTCCAGCCCTATACAGCAAGGCATTTTATAGCAGAGTGTGCTAGCCCTTTAAAGCCAATGCCTGGTCACCCCCCTATGAGCTTTCAGCCCTGTAAGGCTAGCAATGAGGGTGGGTGTGGTTCCCAGAGGGATCATGTGACCAAAAGGGAGCCACATGACTGGGCATGGCTATATAAGAGCTGGCATGTTTCCCTCTTTCTCTTCTTAATGAAAGAGGTGCTAGGGATGAATTAAGATCTGGTTTGTGTTACTCGGGAGCAGCCCTGGAAGGACAGTTGAAAAGAAGCTGGGGGGGCCTGAACAGAGCCTGGTATAACAAAGAGTGGCCCTGGGAAATAGTGGAGCAGATTGTCTTGAGTATAAGGCAGAGTGCTGCCAGTGGTGTGGGGACCCACCTAGCAGAGGTGATGGTTAACCTGCCTGTGACCATGGGGAAGGGCTTGAGTCTAGGGAAGATCAAGGAAGTTCTTGGAAGGGCTCTGTTCTGTTTGGACCCTCCTTTGCTCCAGCGTGAGAAGGCTGCTGAGATGCTGAAGTGCTCAAGAAAGTGGGGTGCTGAAGAGACACTTGTGGATTGGCCTTTCTGGACAGGTAAGAGCCAGTTAGGCACTTAACCATGTAAGCAGTGTCACTGAAGTTGATGGGGCTAACACTGTGGAGAGTTACTCAGACATTTATTGCAGAGGCGAGGCCTAAGCTTTTAGCAGCAGAGCTCCATGGGGGCTATTCCTGGGGTGAGTGTTGCCTTCTGAATCCCAGAGGCGCTGACAGTACTGGTGCGCTGTGCCTTAGTCTCCCTCCTGTGCTGCCATGCAGATGCAGGGATTTCTACATAGCCCTACAAGAACGGCATGACAAGTTCTGGGGTCGGAGAGTTTCTGTAGCCTGTGTGGGCTGGGGGATGGGCAGGGTGGGGACTGGGAGTCTCTTGTGGAGAGTTCAAAATAGAACCAAGCGCTTCTTCGAGAAGGTCGATGAGTCCTGTGGTAACATGGCTCCTCCATGCCAGTTGTGAACCCTCTTGTCCTCCAAAGGGCTTTGTGCCAGTTGCTCGTGTTGGGTGAATTTCACCCATATGTAGAGGGCCCAGGCAAAAACCTCTGCAACCCTTACGCTGTGTGGTAGTAGGGCAGGCTGAAGAGAGGCCATGGGCTTCATGCTGGTGTGGAATCAGTGACTCAAACCCGTGTCTGAGAGGGGATGGGGTGGGGGCTTCGTGAAGGAAGGTGCCTTTCATACTGTGTTGGTGGGGTGGGGGATGGTGCGTTCTGGACCCTCTCCATTCCCCACAGAAATACCAAGTAACTGAGCCTTACGTCTCCAAGTATGAATTTCACCTGAGGGCCCAACCCTGCATTCCTACACCTCATTGTAGCTGAAACCAGTGGGAGGTTTGGGTCCACATGGACAGCAGGATCAGGCTCCTACTGGATGATGTGACTCTAGGAAACAAACACTTATGTGCTTTCCCCAATGTCTCACCTGCTGCTGGCAATGAGCTTCCATTATGTGCCAGAAAGGCAAAAAATCTCTTATCTGGCTGAAGCATCCTTGATTCTTGTATTGTGTGCTCCTGGGTAGGAAGGGGAAAACTCCCTCTGCATAGGGTGACCAGACAGCAAAAGTGAAAAACCGGGACAGGGGGTGGGGGTAATAGGAGCCTATATAAGAAAAAGACCCCAAAATCGGGACTGTCCCTATAAAATGGGGACATCTGGTCACCCCGGCTCTGCATAAGAAAACGAACCCAAAGGCTGGAGTGAGAAGGCTGTCTTGTTACTGATGGTGCATGTGGGAAAGTGAAGGGGTCTCTTCTCCAGCCTAGGCGGAGTGTGACAGCTGAGGGTTTGGATAGGCAGTTTTGAGGAAATACGTGCTTGCATTTTGAAGCCTCTTCCCTCTTTGTTGCAACAGTAGGTAAAGTACAGTCAATTGCTAGTTAGATCTGTGTGCACAATATAACTGCTGCTAATTGTCACTCCCTGCCTGCACAGACAAACTTCCAAATCCAAGTAACTCAAGGCCTAGTTAAGATTCCCATCTTCTCTCCCAGCGGGCTACATAGGCAGCTGAAGTCTGCTGAGGCGCTCTCATTAAAACATCTCTAGGTGCAGAGAGACTGTCTGAGGGCTGGATTGTGGGCATTCCCAGTGGGGGCTGCTTGACTCCAACTTGATTGGCTTTTCCTGACTAGTCTGACAGCCTGAGCTTTGTGGCTCTTCGGGGCCAACTCCTTCTCTCGGGTGTTTGCCTGAGCTGAGGGATTGTAGCACCGGCATCTCAGCGTCCTTAATTGGTGTTTAGCCAGGCTTTTTTGGGGGCTTGGGAGGTTGAATCCACCCTGGACCTGTGGTCAAGGCACCCCCTCTATGGCCACTATACCCGTGCTGCGCTAGCGGTGCGGTGGACTTTGTTTGTTAGTACTGAAAAGGCCAAAATCTCTAACCTCCCATCTAACCCATCAACTGGGTCATAAACTCCACTTTACGCGCTGGCTTGTGGCACAAAATCCATGTTCTTGAGGCCCACCCCCCTCCGTGCCTGCGCTGCTGTAAGTGGAGCTGTGCAGAACCCACTTCCGCCGTATACAAGGGGGTGTATTTCTTTTCTTTGCATGCCCATGCCCTGGCTTTGCATGGTAGAAACGTGCTGGCTCAGCTGCATAGGTGGCCTTGCAAAGGCTCTGCTATGAAGGAGGAGAGTCACCCAAGGAATTGGGGAAATAGGCGCTTGCATCAGTGTTGGGGAGAGGACCGTGTCCTAATGCCCTTGGCATACAGGTGAGGATGGAAATCTGTGGGCTCCCAAAACACTCGGTGTCTCCTTGCTGCAGAGGAGTCCTCTGTATGGACAGATCCACATGGCTGTTCAATTCTTTCTACTCTTCTATTGATCCAGGGCTGCCTTTGTTCCCTTGGCCCATTTTCTTTGCTGATCCATAGACTCTGGTTGCCTTCCTCTGATGCCAAGTCAGTGAAAGCAAGAGAAGGGTCCTCTTTAAAGGCATCATTCATGGCTGGTGTTCCAGTATCTGGGGGTTTAGCCCCACTTCAATCCCCTGGTAACAACACTCCCTTGTGGAAGCCACTTGGCATTGGTGCCCCACCCCAGAGGTGGCTGAGTTTCAGTGAAGGGCAAAACGATGCTGGTTGCACCCTTTTCCTACCAGCCAGAAGTATTGTGGGGCTCAATGTTTGTGGTGGATTTTTGCATCCGTAGGCGAGAGGTGCTGCTGAGGACTATGGCCTGCCCCACGTTGAGCGTTGACATGTATGTGACAGGCAAGTTGTGGGAGATGTGTGTTCTTCTGGGGCACCCGGCAGAGGGAGTCATCACAGCTTGGCAGCTGGCCATCTAGACCAACCTGACCTCCATACCCATATGGCATCATGCGATGGGAATGTTTTCATTGGCTCCAGTGGGCTTTGGATCAGGCCCTATATGCCCAGTGGAGCAGGTGTGCAATTCCTGGGGCTTCTCCCAAGTCCAGCTTGTCTATGGGGCGTGGTGGTGTGCTCTCCACTGAGGTTGGGTTGGTTTCAGAGTTCCTTCTCCGTGGTTTAGATTTCCCAGCTCAATGTGACTCCGCCATCAGCACCCACTTGCTCCCCTTTCTTGGTGGCCTGCCAAAACCACCCCAAAGTTCACTTGCTGTTCACTAGCAAAGGGGGAAAAAAAAGCTTGGTCCGAAACTTCCAGAAGTGGCCATGGACTCCATGTGTCAACTGTTGGGAGCCCAACGTGAGACTGGCTGAGCCTGTATGCAGAGTAAGGTGCCACTCAACAGGAGAAACAATGTGACCTACTGGTGTAGTTTGCAGAAGTGCTCAGCCCCTCTGGAATAGTCCCAGTGGTTTCAATGGGGCTATGTAGGGTCTGATGCTGTTGGGCAGCATGAGTTGGGATGGCACAAACATCTTGGATTGGGCACCCCAAAAGCAATGTTTCATTAGGCTGCAGTGAGTATTGGCAGCTGGGCTTGGTCGTGGGGAAGGATGAGCAAGTCTCTGGACTGTGCGGTGCATATTCTGCAAATGTCTGTTTATACAAGAGACATGGATAAGCATTGTGCAAAACGGCTTAGGAAAAGGCAACTGGTGAGGGGATGGGGCAGCTCAGTCTTGGCCACTTTCCTCCTTGTTTACAAGGAGTCCATTTTGATATTCACACCTTCCAAAACCAAACCCTGGCTAGGGTGCTGGGCTGGAACTTGGGGGACCTGGATTACATTCCCCAGCTATGGTGCTGGGTGATCTGTGGTAAGTAACTTTATCTGTGACTCAGTTTCCCCATCTGTAAAATGGGAGTAACAATACACCTCCTTTGTAAAGTGCTTGGAGATCTAGGGATGAACAAGCTAAGTGTTCACCCAGACCCAAGTGTGTCCTCCCAGAGTATCTCGCTGTCTTTGTCTTTCCTCTCTTCCAGACACTCTTTCATCCTGGCATGCTTTGCTAGACAGCGGGGTGTTCCCCAGTGCAGTTAGCTGCCTCCAACTTTTGGCTTCTTAATTTCACTTCTGAGAGTAACATCTTTAGTTTTTGTTCCACACAAGGCAGTGGTTATTGGTCCTATTGGCTCATGTGACCTTCCATTCAGATTTGTAAAATGGGAATAATGATATTTCGTAGAATCATAGGACTGAAAGGGACCTCGAGAGGTCTAGTCCAGTCCCCTGCACTTATGGCAGGACTAAATATTATCTAGACCATCCCTGACAAGTCTTTGTCTAACCTGCTCTTAAAAGTCTCCAATGATGGAGATCCCACAACCTCCCACACAGCAGTGTCGTGGGATAATTCATTAATATCTGTAGAGCGCTTTGGAAAACCTCAGCAGGAAAGTGCCTTACCAGTGCAATATGTTAGCATTATGAATTTAGATGCGATTATCTGCATGCATCATGCAAATGCATGTTTGTTCCTGCAAATACCTGCCATGGGTATGTGAACATTTGTTTCACCTAGTGTGTCATCCGAAAACTTGTTTTCCTGTGTCAAAAAGCCATGGGAAGGTAGTGGAACCTAGCATCAATCTCTCAGCAATGCCCACAAAAAAGGGACATGAAGCAGCTAACATAGTGCTGATGCTGTACAAATAGCCACTGAGACTAGAACATGTCGCTGGAATTCTTTCAGCAAAGTTTATGAAGAAGGCCCTCATCCTGCTGTGAGCTCTGTGGGCAAACCTCGGTACCCATCTGGAGCCCTGTTTCAGAACTGGGGCATAACATGGGACCCTTGGAGTCTTCCTCTTGTGCTTGGTACTGCCACCTGGTGCTGTAACAATGGGGGAACTTTTTTCAGTGGCACTTAATGATCCTCTCAAAGGGTTCATGTTGATTGGGTAGGAAATACCGTGGTCTGATGTAACTGAAAACAAACTGAGAAGCTCCTTCACTGTCTGATCATTAAGAGGGTCCAGCCACTTCCTATTGGGCAGTCGGTTAGAGCAGTGGTTCTCAACCTTTTTGGGCTCCGGACCCATTTGTAAATGTTTATGGCCTGCCGCGACCCAGTAAATAGTCTGGGGGTGGAGGCTCTAGGATGGTTTTGGTTGGATCCTGCCTCCTGGGTGGGTTGGGTCCTGCCTGGCACTCACCCCACAGTGGGAGCTCCTGTGCTGTGAGGCTGGCTGGCCTTGGCTCTGGGCTCTGGGCGTTGCAACCTCTGGGCTTGCAGCGCCACTCAGGGTTGGCCCCATGCTCCTGACTGGACCAAATTTGGTCCTAGTGGAGTTGTGACATGGCTCATGGGGTTGCAATGCCACTCATTCAAATTTGGCCTACCCGGACTCCTGTCATCACAGTGGCTGGGCCAAACCTGAGTGGTGCTGGGACTCCAAGTTTGGGTCCTGACCCTACGGGTTGAGAAACCCTGGGTTAGAGAACACAAGGCAAAATACAACCTGCTTGATTGACACGCTGGTGTCAGTGTGGACGATGGAGTTAGCTTGGTGTAACACCAGGTAAGTCAGCAGAGTTGTGGCCCTTGTAAATGACAAATATATTAAAGGACAATGTAATTCACCAGGTATTTAAGTCGACCTTATTGAAGCATGATGTTGGGAGTGTTGTCTAGTGGCCGGAGTCAGGAGTCCTGGGTTCTGTGCCTGGCACGCTGGTGTGAGATCTGGCAAGTCACATGTAGCCAAACTTTCCAAAGTGGTCACCGGTTTGCCAGGTGGCAGAACTGAGACTACTTGGGCCTTGTATCCAAAGGGCGTGAGCGCCTCTCGCTCCTGCTGACCCGAATGGCATTGTGGGTGTTGAACATCCCTGACAATCAGGCCCCATGTGTCTAAGTTGGGCACCTGGAAACTTTGGCCTTCCCCTGCCTCAGTTTCCTGTCTGCAAAGTGAGGCTAGCTCAAGCGACTGCTTCCCTTAGGAGTGCAGAAAACGTCCCTGGTTCGTTAGGGCTTGAGCCCTAAATCCAAGTGCTTTGAGTCTGTACAGAGCCTTCCAGAGCATGGCAAAGTCTGACTGTTAAACACCTCAAACTCCCTCCTAACTGCTGTGAAACAAACTGCCTGCCAGACACAGGAAGGACGGGACCAGAGGAGGAGAACTGGGTGTTAACCACAGGGTATAACTGTAAAGCCGTCTGTGTGGGAAACCAAGCTCTTTGTTAGCTGGGAGGCATGGTGGAGATGGATATTAAGAGCCTGATTCTGCCATTTTTCCCCCCCTCGCCTTGAGCAGTGCCCTGCTCCCCACAGCCCTGCTGATTTTGAGGGGTACGTGGTGCAAGGGTTGGGGAATGTCATCCTAAAAGTTTAAAGGTGGGATTTTCCAGAAGTGCCTAAGGGAGTCAGGCACCAGGCTCCCAGTGAACGTCAATGGGAATCAACTCCCTGAGGCACTGCTGAAAACCTGACCATAATTGTAAACTGCTCCGTGATGCGAATCCCCACAGTACTGGGTGGGGAAGCCCTCCCACCTCAGAGAGCCTGGGCACTGCACTCTCCTTTTGCCACCTGACTTGACTTTTGCCACTGACCAGTTAAGGCTGGAGACATGTTAGCAGGGTGATTGGCGGGGGGCGGGGGAGGAGACTGAACACAGAGGAAAGGCTGGTCTGGAGAGAAGTGTCTCGCTGGTGCATCTCATCAGCACTGAATTCACTCACTCTCCTTCCTTCCTTCTGTCCTGGCTACTCCAGGAGACTGTTGCATTCCTGACTTTACAGCTACACTACTTTCAAGTTTAAAGTATCTAACTGCCTAGGGAGCAGAGGAGCTGGATGCTGGAACATATGTCCCAGGAAAGACTACTTTTTTCCTTGTTTTCCCCTGCCAATAAACCTGGCTAATGGTGCTTTGTGGCTAGATGAACAACTTTTCCACTCACTCACTGTTGCAAAAGCTAAGGCTCTGAGCTTGCAATGAGAGCCATGCTATGGACCAGTGCTGCAGGGGTCTGTCTGAACCCTAAAAGGAATTCTGTTGTACTTCAATGTAACCGTTTTCCAGAAGAAAATGGGTGCCAATTGCTAAGGTGACCATGTTCCTGAAATAAATGGAGCCACAAAGGGTCACAATACTCATACAGAAGTGCATTTCTTAAAGTGCATTGGTATTGCTACTCCCAACATCTGACTCAACAGCAATGGGTGCATCTTTCAGAGTTGGAGGGATTTTCTAGTAACTGAGTGTTTAGAATGAGATTATCATGAAACACCGATCCAGTGTTCACCCTTGCTCTGAGCAAAAGAGCAGTTCTGATCCCATGTGTGCTTTTTGGACTCTTCTCTTTGCTCCAAACACTGTTCAGCATATCAAGCGCTCCTTCCATTGGACTGTTTCTTATAGCAAATATTCCGTATAGAGGGGCCTTAAACACTTTGTACTTATAAAACATTGGGATGAAAGAGAAACTGAGACACTCCAGGTGTCCCAGAAGTGTGACACTGTATGACAGAAGGACTGGCCTGGTAAACTGAGTTCCTCTACAAAAATGGTTTTCAACCTGTGGTCCATGAACCCCTGGGAGTCCACAAACTAAGATTTCCAAAGCGGTCCACACCTCCATTCGAAATTTTTTAGGGGGTTGCAAATGAAAAAAGGTTGAAAATCACTGCTCTACAAATTGCTCCTCTGACTGCAAAGTACTCTTAAAAGAAGCAGCTGGGTGTATGGGAGAGGAGCTAATGATATCCCCCATATTTGGAGGACCTGCCATGATTAGAAGACTGGGTGACCTCATAGCTCTGCATTTCTTCTTGCGAAGATTCTATAATAGCCCTAATTTGCATAGCGTCAGACCTACAGGGGACTGGAACCAGCAAGTTCCATGGAGGGTCTGGTCAAAAATGCTCCAGCTTTCTTAAAGAGTAACACTGGGACTCTAGTGTCCTGTGGTCCTAGCCCATTCAGGGGGTTGTGTGACGAATAATGCACAGAAAAAACGTCTCTCAGGCTTGTCCTTGGTAGCCAATGCTGATTCTTGGCTCTCACTTCTTCGAGAGCTGGGAAAGCTACAGATGAAAAGGAAGGTGAGAATCCCCGTCTTCGTGTTACATTATATAGGGTTGCCAATTTAGGTTGGCTGTATTCCTGGAGGCTTCATCACAGGACATAATCTTTAATTAAGGAGACTCCAGGAAAAGCCTGGAGGGTTGGCAACCCTAGCTACATATGGAGAAAGTGAAGCAAAGATGTGAAGTGGCATGTTCAAGGCCACTGTGCAGGCAGTGGCTGAGCCAGGTCTCCTGATCAGTGCTCTAGCCACTAGGCCGTTTTGCTTTCCAGTCTCTATTGCATTAGGTATAAAGACTTCCCATAGGCTGCACAGTGGCCTCCTTGTGAAATCTATTGGAGGGGGTTGTCCCAGGCTGCTGTCGTGTGTCCGAAGAAGAAAACACGACTGCAATTAGCACTGATTTGGTCCCTTTATTGGCCAGTCTGAGGCCCAGGACTGACTGAAGATGCAGTTTGAATGCCCTTTTGATCCCCAGAGTGGGTCCTTCCAGGTGCGGAGCTGAGGCAGAGTGGCAGGGCAGCGCAGGGGATGCTTCCACTCAGACTACCTGGGCCATGTCTGTTCTTTGGCTAACTGGAGAACGACAGCCTTGTCAAGGCACAAGTGCTGCTGTCTGCTCGCACCCACTGTTCCAAACCCAACCTGTGCTGGGAAAGGGCTAGGGACCCAAGGAGCACATGCCTTACCTGGGTGCAGCTGTATCCCTACAAGAGAGCACCTTGGGTTCATGATGATTCTTCTTTGTTTGTGTGCTTTGGAAAGTCAGTGTCACGGCCTGACCTGAGCCCCTGTGAGCGTTCTAGTGTGAGTAACTAGTGATTTGAATGTAAACAGACACTTATGCTAGCCAGGGGGACACCTCAGACTGTCCCTTCTGACTTGGTGTCCCTGGGGACAGAGTGAGATGGTATTCCCGTGTTCCCGTCCAGGGGCTCTTGTGCATTCTGCTTCAAGATCCCGGTGCCATATGCAGCAAATTCTTGAGTCCCTTCTATAGTCCTTCCTTTCTGAGGATCTCAAAGCACTCTGCAACTAACGGATCAATGACCATGATACCTTTGCGAGGTAAATGATCAAGCTGCCTTTTCTGCTTCATTCATCACCACAGACTCTGGAGTCGAAATATAGCGGAGAGCTCAGAGTGAGGCAGAACCGGGGCTGTGCAGCCTTTCTCCCAAATCACGCTAGCCGGGCAGTGCAGTTTCCCCGTTCGCTGGGCAGGGCTGTGGATGATATCGATGTTCTGTCGATAAGTGAAAACAAATCAAGGTTCTGGACAGATGCAGTGAAGATTTTGTATGGTATCAAGGGGGCACTTTTTGGCCATAAACCCCAATTTAATCACAAGCCTAGTATTTATGAGAAATGCTGGATTGATTTTGGGAGACGGCTTATCTACCACACAGCTCCACTGTAGGCATTGGCAGCAGGAGCTTCCCCACCAATGCATTTTAGCCTTTCCCTGAAGGAGATTAGTGCAGACTGTTTTCATTAACATGCCACACTCAGAGCCCAGGATGGGTGCTTGGCGTAATCAAAACGTCCCAGTAGGGATATGACACTCCAAGGCCATTCAGTGCTTTGGCCTCAATGCTGTTTTCTGGGCTGTGGAGTTTAACCTACTAGGAATTAGGCTCCCGCCCCCACCAAACAGCCATCAGCTGCTGGTAATATTGTTTTGGTCACTACTTCTCCATGTTGCATTTAAACCTATAATGTAACTGCAAACAGCTTTGCATATCTAATTAGCAACCACCCCGAAATCATGCTGACTTGACCATAGTCTGTCTTTGCATCCTCCTCTCGTATTAGCTTGAAATAGTGCAAGGGAGTTTTGTAGGCAATAGGCAAACCGCTGTGACTTACGCAGCCATCATCTTCAAGTCCAGCCCTGCAGTCAGAGATGTCTGATCGGTACAAAAGAAGTTTGCCTTGGGCTGATATAGAGGCCTTATACCCGAGGAGATTGAAGCACTTTACAAACATTAACGCGTTCAGCCTCACAACCACCCTGTCAATATTATCCTCATTTTAGAAATGGAGGAGAGGGGGAGATGAAGGACTGGATGGAACTAGACAGTTGGTCTCCTGTTGTATAACCTTGGGCAAGTCACCTCTCCTTGTGCCTCCGTTTCCCTCTCACTTTGTCATCTTTGTTTTGTTTTTAAGCTCTTCAGTGCAGGGACTCATAGACTTTAAGGCCAGAAGGGACCTTCCTGATCCTCTAGTCTGACCTCCTTCATGTTGCAGGCCACAGAACCTCGCCCCACTCCTGTAATAGACCCCAACCTCCGGCTGAGTTACTGAACTCCTTTAAATCATGATTTAAAGACTTCAGGTTAGAGAATCCACCATTTACACTAGTTTAAACCAGCAAGTGACCCCTGCCCCCTGCTGCAGAGGAAGGTGAAAACCCCCCAGGGTCTCCGCCAATCTGACCAAGGGGGAAAATTCCTTCCTGACCCCAAATCTGGTGATTAATTAGACCCTGAGCATATGGGCAAGACCCACCAGCCAGACACCTGGGACTTTCTCTTACTAAGTGTATGTACTGTGCTGAGCACAAAAGGGGCTGTCTTTGTTCTGTCTGTTCAGCACCTGCTATGACAAGGTCCGGTCCCTGACTGGGGCTCTGGGCACAACGATAATGCAAATAATAACAAACGATCAATAAAGGTGAAGTGTCTTGCTTGCTGTGTTTCTCCTGCTACTACCAGCGCTGGGAACAGAACCTGATCTCCTGGCTCCCAATCCTTTGCCTTAGCTAGAAAACTGTTCTCCCCCCCCACTAGTGCTGAGGGTCTAGATTAGTGGGAGATCTGGGGAGCGGGGGAGGGCCGGGGGGAAGGGTGTCATCTGAGATGGAGACTCCTTTAGCACTGAAAAGCTGCAATAATGCTTCGGTGTCAGGCTGGTTTTGAATTTCAGAATTCCACTGACCCTAGAACACGGGACACCCAGACCCTCCCTGCTTGTGCCCCCATCCCAAGCTGGGCATGATAGTCTCCCACTCTCTTCTTCAGCTTAACTCCTTACCCAGTGCACTGTCTTTACTCTCTAGGGAGATTGACGTAAAAGCATAACCAGTTGGGTCAGAGGCAGGGAAATGGTGTTGCAGGGTTAAATGTGTGTTTTTCTGCCTGTGGGATGGAAAATGCAGCGTTCCCAGGGAAAACCTCGTTCTGCTCTGCCAGCTGGAGCTGGGGAGGAGGGGACCCTGCAGAGCCCCTTGGAAGGGCAAGTCAGTTAAAGACTACAATACCCAGCTGGGAAGAACAGTCCCCACCCCTATCTTGTAGCTGCGAGCAGGGCATTCTGGGAGTGGTAGTTCACCCCCCTGAACTGGGGTCCCTGCTGTCACTGGCTGGGGCGGGGGGACCCTGAGGGAATGTACAGACACTGGGAGGAGCCAGCCTGTTCAACCACTTTGTTGTTAAATACCTTAAAGGAACAGCAGCTGTGCCCAAGTGAGCTGCCTAGCGCAGCCTGTAACCCGGGATGTGGGCTTTTTAAAGATAAAAATCGCTAGTCCTGCCCTTCTGTTATTAACGAGCTCTGGTACTTCGAGTAACCCTTGTGGTGCCTCAGCCTCCCTAGCAATCGCTGCTCTGATTCACGCTGCGGGCAGTCTGTGGCTGCAGTGGAGCTGTTTGGGGTGCAGGTCAGGGAAGTATCTGTCCCTTTGTTGTCCCCACTTGCCCTTCTCTATAGATCATATATGCTACATCCCCTGGAACTTGAAATCAGGAGGGTTGTGGCCAAAGAGCCAGTGCAGACAGGTCAGTCCCCACCAGACAAACGGGGCGGCTGTTTCCTTGTGGGGGAATGTTAGTGCATAAGGAAGTGCCGGCTGGCTACCCCTGGAGATTGTTCTCTAGCTATGAACAGAGCAGCTGTTGCCTGGGCAGTGGTGCCGGTTCCCCCGATGCTGTGCTGCGGCTGGGACCAGTGGCTGCCACCTGTAGTGTAATTCAGTCTGTTGGCTCATACGGCCTGTCCCTAGCCCAACACCCAGGCCTGGGCTCTGGCATGTGCCCAGCCAGACACCCACATCAAAGCACCCAGGACTTGCCTGTTGGTGCATATCCAGCCGGCACTCGCATCTAGGCTACTTACACGAACCTGGGGGGAACAATGACATCAAAGCAGCCAGCTCTGGCTGCTGGCACCTTGTTAATAGGTGCTGCAACATGGGTGTGTGCTAAGTGAGCTGTAGGCACGCGACTGGGCAAACGCCGGTATTGAAGGAACCTGAGTATAGTTCCTGCCTGTCCCCTTGATGCAATCCTGTGAATTTAAAATCTGCCCAGAGATTTGTGGGCTTGAATTGCTTTCTCCAAAGAGAAACTCGACTAAGCACTTGGGGCCAGGTTGTGACCCCTTTGCACTCATTAGTGAGCAGCTACCTGCCTGGGGACAGGCCTGCTGACTTCAATGGATTACTCAGTGAGTCACCGCTGAGCAGTGGGAGTTGGGGGCTCGCAATCGGACACTGGCTCTGGATATTAGTTGTCTAAACGTGGCACATGTGTTTCTTATGGCTAAAGCAGGACAAAAATCAAATTGTACTTAACTGGCAGAGGTACCGAGCCCCCTCCGTTTAGAGAACAGACCCCAAAGTCAGCCTTGCTAATCTTAAAACAGGCATCTTTGGCTGGTCACAGAAACTTAGGGCCCGACTATGCCAGTGCTGCGTAGTACCATACCCTTTGCTTATTTCCATGGGAGTCCATGTGGAGTGAGGTGTGACTCACCAGGGGTCAGGGTGGCAGAGTCCAACCCACAGACAGCAGCAGGAACCAGTAAAGAGGCTCTTAAAATTAGATGTTTTTGGTACCTTTACTCAGGTGAGTAGCTACTTCACAAATACTTCCACTGAAGTCAGCTGTCTGACTCATGGAGTAAGGCACTACTCAGTGTAAAAGTACCAGAATCTGGCCCTTCTATTGCAGTCTGTGTTGAGATGACAAGGTAGTATAGTCATTACCTTGGGGTACAGCTGTGGGATTCTGGGGTGGCTGATCAGGGCAACCAGGTAGAGAATCATGTTTCCTAGGAGAGAGTCCGTGCTGGAACACCTCAGGATTATACATGCTCACTAGGGTCCTCTGTTTTCACGGCTCCGCTCCAGGGTGGTGACCATACAGATGGCAAGATCTTGAAGGGCAGATGCATGCTTGTGGTAAATAAATGTTACGTTTGTAATGAATCCACTGGGAGGCTTCAGTGTTAGTATCAGTCTGTCAGGATAAATTCACCTGTTCTTTGCCATTGCTGCTTACAAATTTGTTGGTCACATAGAAGACCATTGTGCTTCATGGTGGATTGGAGCATACCTATTTAAGTGGCTGATGGGCAGCAGAGACTGGGACCCACCAAAGAAGCACGTAATTAAAGTAGGGTGTTGACAAGGCTAGGAGCCTGTAGTACCTGGTACTGGTTTTGCACCCCAGGGGCTGGGAACCATTGGTGTAGACTTACAGATCTGAGAGCTGTCCACTTTTTTACCTTCCTGAGGTGAGTTGGTGTCTTGCCTTGAAAAGGGCTGAGATCTTAAGGGTCTGTTCTGAAGCAAATTGAACTGAGTGGAAAGGCCCGGTGGGATTTGGATCTACCCAACTTTTCTTTTGTGTGTGTGTGTGGGGGGGGGGCGGGTAGGCAAGACACCTGGAGAAACAGTGGAGTGGTCCATGCAGAGTTGGTTGCTGTATTGAGAAGCCCTCTTATGCGGGCTAAATAAATACTTACTGCTGCCTTCACTTGTGCATCTGGCGTGTGGATTACTCAGATTCCCAGATGTCTGGACCTGGCTCCTATGGAATGGAGCAAATGAAAGAGACGGCGGCTTGAACATTGGCGTGTCAGGATCCCACAAAAGCATGACCACTTGCTGGCAAGTCAGGGCCCCTTCCTGCTAGGGTTCCTGATTCTGTATGGTCAGTTACTGCAGGCTGATAGGAGCACTCTTAAGGTAAGGGAATTGGGAACTGAAGCCATTCACTAGCTGCCTTGTATCAGCACACGGAGTTGTGTACCGATCCTTGTTAGCTGGTGGAGTGGACCTACTGATCAGTCTCTCAACTAGCAGGTTGCTCTCCTCAGTCATATTCTTGAGAGCCAAGGATCACAATTCTTAGAGGAAGGATGCATTTAGTGAACAGGAATTCCTGGCTCTGCCAAAGATTCGCTGTGACCTTGGGTAAGTCACTTAATTCCTCTGGCTCAGTTCCCTGCCTGAAAAAATGGATAACTTGCTTTGTCTTGTCTAGTTAAACTGTACGCTTGGCTGTCTCGCTGTATGTACAGCGCCCAGCACACTGGGGTCTCAGCTGGGCCCTCTAGGGGCTACAAGAATGTGAAAAATGCACTTCATAGACAAACAAGGACTCAAACAGCCCAGGCTGGTTGAGGACTTGGTAGGATAGCCAGTGGGTATGAACCTGGACTGCCTTGCAGGCCTCTCCCCTTTGAGTACTAAGAGGGCTGCATCTGCAGAGTTCCGTCATGGAGTCGGAGGAAAGCTCCGAGTCTTTAGTCCCCAGCCCAGCATCGACTCCATCCTGTGGGAGCGCTAAGGGGTTAACTCCTGGCTTGTGGGATGCTCAGCACCCTGCCACCATCACTCTGTTGATTGTTTCTAATGCTGTGTGAAGGGCCCGCTTTTCAGAGAGGTTTAGACCAACTGTTTGTGGAATAGGGCTGGGGTTGCCTGATCTCTGATCTCACTGAATCTTTGGCTACACAATCCTGGGTCCCACCAAAGAGCCAGGGAGGAGGTTTGCTGTCTCTCCCCTTCCAGCCCCACATGATCCTACAGGAGGGAGGGTGTCGTCATGCCAGGGTGAGGCCTGCCATGTCTGTGGAAATGCACTCACTAGACAGAGGACCCTGAATTGGCACAAGTCTCAACCAGTGCAAGGAGGATAGCCACAATTCTTAGCAAGAGAGTTTAATGCTGTGGCCAAGGGCCAGCTTACCTTGGGTGAGTCGTTGGGTTGGGGAGGGATGTGTCCCCCTTCCTGAGCAGGGAACTCAGTGCACTGGTGAGCATCAAGGTGAAATACCTAGACTCCCTGGAACCACAGGTCCCGGCTGGGTGGACTCAGCCTTTTGTTCTTTAAAGGTACACACATGAGTCCCATGCAGTTTATTGCATGTGGCCGTTTGTTTGGGACCTTAGGAAATGAGATCCTGGCTGCTTTGTGTGGACATCCAAGATCCAATGGTGCTTTAAGCATGGGAGCTTGCCCAGCCATTCAGTGTGCTGTGAATGAAATATATTTCCTCCTGCTATCTGGTGTTCCTTTTGGATGGGGTGTGGGTGGATTGACACTCCTCTTCCTCGAGGGACCCCCGGGCAAGCAATGTCCACCCAGGCTCCAGAGGGAAAGTGGTACATGGGTTCCATGCTCATCTAGCAAGGCTCCACACAAGCTCTTTGTCTCTGGATCTTTCCCTTTCTCTGCTCGCTTCCCTTTGGTTCTGTCTCTCCTTCCTGTCTGTCTCGCTATTACCCCTCTTCTCTCTTGCCTTCTTTCTCTATTTCCCGGCGCGCTCAGCACGTTCGGTAGCAGATCACACCAGCAGCCTGGGCGGCTGTCTAATGCAATGTGATAGTTGTGCTGCAGTGGGAGCTCGGGAAGGACGCCTGCCGAGGTGCGCTCTGCTCCGACTCCTGTGATCTGATCACTCCTGACAAACTCCCTGCGCACCCACATTCTGCTTCCCATTAGAATCCAGACTGTTTCCGTTTGCTGTGGGTTTGAAAACATAGGTGCTGGAACAGGGAGTGAGGCAGTGCCTTGACGTGGTTTCCATCCTATTCAGGGCTGAATGGTTCTCAGCACCCCCACTATACCAATTGTTCCAGCACCCCTGTTTGAAACCCCCAAAGAATTAAATGTCGAAATCTAGTTAAAGGCTGAGTGGAGGGGAAGTGTGTGTTGAAGAACCTCGCAGGTTAAGTTGCATTCATGAATCATTTCTTGTGACGTGATTTCTTTGAGTGGTACCTGTGATTTCCCCCCCCTTCCCACAGCGCACACTGTAAAAACTGAACGGAAGCTACAAAAATGCCTGAACAAACGTTTCCTCCCAAATGAAAATTAAACATAAAGTTGCCCGAATGCAAATCCTACCCATAAGATCTTAAACGCCAAGTAAGTCCTCTGCTAAAGACATCCCATCCAAGCCAGTCTCAGCTCTCTTGCTCTACCCCTCAGCATCAGAACGCCAACACGCTCCGCTCTGTTCGAACACCGCCAGGTGCACTGAATGCCGCCAGCTTCCCGCAGTCGCACTCAAGCACAGCCTGAACCCCACTCTCCTGTTGTGTTGTGGACACACAACACACGGCTCTCCCTAGAGGGAGGGTGGCCTTGTGGTTAAGGGAACATGGGGGAAGCTTGCATTGTTTGTGGATAAACTACCTGGTTTCGGCACTGGGGAGCAGAGCCACAATTTGTGCTTAGTTTGAAAACCCAAAACAAACCCCTAAACCCTCCACTCTCAAAATGACTCTTAAAGTAAGGACAGGCAATACCAGTCGGGGAGGATACCAGTGAAGGCTGACCCTGCTCTAAGTGTGGCTAAGCGATATGCTGCAATAACATCCAGAACTGCAGGTGTTCACTTTGCAGGGGCTTCGGATGGGAACAGGCATGGCTAGGAGGGAACCAGCTGTCTGGTGAATTTACCCATGATGTGCTGGGATTTGTGGGCCCACAATGCCATGCAGAAGCTTCCTGTCTGGGGCATGGAAGGGCCAGGTCTGCGCAATCGAAGGCGTTACTGCATCATAGCCCTCCCCTGCTTTCTTGTGCACAGAGCCTTCGAGTGTCAGTACAATTTGCGCTCGTCAAGGGGGCATAGTGTAAATGTACAGGGTTGCGGCCTTATTTTTGTTTAGCTGCAGTAACGGGCATCTGTCTAGTACAGTGGCTTTCAGCCAGTGGTCTGCGGACCCCTGGGGTTCTGCAGATTGTCTAAGATTTCCAAAGGGGTCTCGCCTCCATTTGAAAATTTTTAGGGGTCCGCAAACAAAAAAAGGTTGAAAACCACTGGTCTGGTACCATCCTCCTGAGGCTCTCAGAGCACTTTATACCCATTAAGGAGTTAACTATCACAGCCCCCCTGGGAGCAGACAAGCCTTTACCTCCATTTCACAGATGGGGAAACTAAGGCACAGAGGGGAAGTGGCTTGCCCAAGGCTTCACAGGGAGTCTGTGGCAGACCTGGGAAGAGAACCCAGATCTCTTGTCTCCCAGTCCTGGGGTCTTAGCACAAGACTACCCTTGGCTTTGTGGTATAGGCTAGCGCTTGCCAGGAGACCGAAGGGGAAATTAACGGCGCATTAATCGCTGGGGGTCACTCCCTTTATCTCGTCCTCCCTCCAAGTGTTGCAGTGCCTGGAATTCTGGGAAACCGAGGATTCTGGTCTCTCTCCAGATGTTGCAGCACCAGGGGCTGGGGAGGCAGGGCAGAGCCTTTGCATGCTCGCTCGCTCTCTCCAGCTGTTGGAGTGCCCAGGATCTGGAAGCAGGGAGGAGCCTGTCCTATCTCAAACACGCTGCTGTAGTGCTCCAGGCTGGGAAGCAGAGCCACGGCTGTTCAGTCTCTCTCTCTCTCTCTCTCTCTCTCTCTCTCTCTCACACAATGTGCTGGAATGCCAAAGGGGCTGGGAAGCAGAGGGGCTTCTGTTTTCTCGGCACATGTTGCCGTACGGGAAGCAGGGAGCCTACAATTTCCGATAGGTGTTGCGGTGCCAGATCCGTTCCCTTCACACTGCGCTGGTGAGCTCCAAGGAATGGAGACATGCAGTGCTAGAAATTGAATGCGCTTGTTTCCTTCTGCCTTGGCAAGTGTATCGAGCTGGATCCTGTGGGCTGATCCCTGAAGTCAATGGCAATTGCAGACACTCAGGACCTTGCAACATTGAGCCCTCCGATCACTTTTCATCCGCCTCCTTTCCTCTTTCGAACGGGTACTTCCAACTGTTCGTCATTTGCTGTCCGATCCTCTGCTGTAAATCCCCATGGCCCCACTGAGGCCAATTCAGACCCGCTGGGGATCTGCCTCCCTATTTTTGTAGGGCTGCTGCTGTTATGGCTTCCCCAAGACACCACCCCTCTGCAAATGACGGTGCATCTTAAGATGCTTAAATCGCCCCTAGCATTGTTCATCTTCAAAAGGCTGTTCGACGTCACCCAATAGTCACTGTACTCTTGTGAAGGAGGGAAGCTTCAGCCAGCTGGGTGGGGTGGGGACTGCAGTGGGGTATGTTAAGTGCCTTGTTCTCGGTCAGAGTGATGCCAATTCCTGGCTCCAATGCCTGTGCTCTGTTCGGTAGATCCTGCCTCCGTGGGATCTCGACAGTCAGGTGCGGTTCTGTCATCTGGTGTTGACACCACCTGGGGCTGATTCTCTGCTCGTTGGCCCTGGTTTTATATTGGGCTTCAGTGGAGGCATTCCTGAGGTGGGCTGCTGTACATGAGAGGAGAATGGGACTCGCTGGGGGCGGAAGGCTGGCATTGTGCCTGTGCTCTCTGTGCCTTCAAGAGTCAGCCCCTCTGTTCTGCTTCGGGGTTTTCACCAGTGCTCTTCGTGGTGATTGTCATCTTGTCAAGCTTGCAGGAACCAGGCCTTTGTAAGCTTGGGGCGCGTCTATCACCAGGTTTCTCTGCAGTGGTCTCTAGAACGGGCTGGCACTTGGCTGTGAAGGCGCCGAGACTCGCTCTTGCTCTGATCTCGGCTAGGTACCAGCTCCAGCATGGTGGGCTGGTCTCCAAGAGAGCTGTCTCCTGCCTGCATGAACTCTCCTCTTGCCGAGAGTCGGTTCCATTGTCCTGGCAGACAATAGCTGCGCGGGAGGGTCTGATTGGCCCAGGTTACCTGGGGAACAGCCTCAGCCTGCACAATCAGATGGGAAGTGTTGAAGATGAGGACAAAGCTTACGTTTGACCCTGTGTTCAACAGGGAGCCAGTGCAGAGGGTGGGGCACTGGCTCAGAACACAGCAGCCAGGAGCACACGCTAACTGCAGCTTTTTGTAAGGTACCTAGGTACAGCGAGCACCTTCTTCATTTCACGCTACATTCAACGAACCATTTATCAAAAATGTAACATCCCAACAACTACTCTGAAAATCTGCATTCAAACGCCCAGGTGCATTTCCTGTGTCTTAGCCCATATCATCGGCATCAGGACAGCAACTTCCTGCTTTTGTCTTTCTAAATTCTAATTGTCACTTCAAAAACAATGTATGTGGGGTTTTTTTTGTGTGTTTTTTGGTGCGTTCGTTATAATGAAATGGATTTATGAAAGTTGCTGCTGACGCTAACCTGGGAGCTGATGACCATGTTTTCCCTGCTCTTTGGAAGGGATAAAATGACATTGGAAAGCTGGAGAAGGATAAACTCAACAGATATTCAATGGAAGAGGGGAAAAGCTACAAAGCAAACTTACCAAGGGTGGCAGTGGACAGCACATAGGATGTGTTGCAAGGGGTAGGTAGGCCATCAAAGGCCACCATGGTATTGGACTGCATATAGTACTTTGAAGTGAGCATAGGAATTGCTATACTAGTTCACATCAGTGCTCTGTCTAAGTATCCGGTCTTTAAGACTGTCCAGTACCAGATACTTTAGAGAAGTGGCTCTCAACCTTTTCAGACCACTGTACCCCTTTTAGGAGTGTGATTTGTCTTGTGTACCCCAAGTTTCCCTTCACTTAAAAACCACTTGCTTACAAAATCAGACATAAAAATACAAAAGTGTCACAGCAGACTATTACTAAAACATTGCTGACTTTCTCACTTTTACCATAGAATTATAAAATAAACCACTTGGAATATAAATATTGTACTTACGTTTCAGTGTATAAACAAGTCACTGTCTGTGTGAAATTTTAGTTTGTACTGACTTCGCCAGTGCTTTTCCTCAAGCCTGTTGTAAAACTAGGCAAATATCCAGCGGAGTTAGTGTACCTCTGCATACCCCCCTGGGTACATGTACCCCTGGTTGAGACCACTGCTTTAGAGGAATGTGGGAGTCCTTCTGTTACTTGAATGGACTTTGGATCGGGTTCTAAATGGCTGTGGTGCAGCAGCCCAGGTTGCAAGTACACCTCTACCTCGATATAACGCTGTCCTCGGGAGCCAAAAAATCTTACCGTGTTATAGGTGAAACCGCGTTATATCGAACTTGCTTTGATCCACCGGAGCGCACAGCCCCGCCCCCCCCCTCCCCCGGAGCGCTGCTTTACCGCGTTATATCCGAATTAGTGTTCTATTGGGTCGCGTTATATCGGGGTAGAGGTGTATTTAATTACCAGAAAGATGCNCACAATGTGCTGGAATGCCAAAGGGGCTGGGAAGCAGAGGGGCTTCTGTTTTCTCGGCACATGTTGCCGTACGGGAAGCAGGGAGCCTACAATTTCCGATAGGTGTTGCGGTGCCAGATCCGTTCCCTTCACACTGCGCTGGTGAGCTCCAAGGAATGGAGACATGCAGTGCTAGAAATTGAATGCGCTTGTTTCCTTCTGCCTTGGCAAGTGTATCGAGCTGGATCCTGTGGGCTGATCCCTGAAGTCAATGGCAATTGCAGACACTCAGGACCTTGCAACATTGAGCCCTCCGATCACTTTTCATCCGCCTCCTTTCCTCTTTCGAACGGGTACTTCCAACTGTTCGTCATTTGCTGTCCGATCCTCTGCTGTAAATCCCCATGGCCCCACTGAGGCCAATTCAGACCCGCCGGGGATCTGCCTCCCTATTTTTGTAGGGCTGCTGCTGTTATGGCTTCCCCAAGACACCACCCCTCTGCAAATGACGGTGCATCTTAAGATGCTTAAATCGCCCCTAGCATTGTTCATCTTCAAAAGGCTGTTCGACGTCACCCAATAGTCACTGTACTCTTGTGAAGGAGGGAAGCTTCAGCCAGCTGGGTGGGGTGGGGACTGCAGTGGGGTATGTTAAGTGCCTTGTTCTCGGTCAGAGTGATGCCAATTCCTGGCTCCAATGCCTGTGCTCTGTTCGGTAGATCCTGCCTCCGTGGGATCTCGACAGTCAGGTGCGGTTCTGTCATCTGGTGTTGACACCACCTGGGGCTGATTCTCTGCTCGTTGGCCCTGGTTTTATATTGGGCTTCAGTGGAGGCATTCCTGAGGTGGGCTGCTGTACATGAGAGGAGAATGGGACTCGCTGGGGGCGGAAGGCTGGCATTGTGCCTGTGCTCTCTGTGCCTTCAAGAGTCAGCCCCTCTGTTCTGCTTCGGGGTTTTCACCAGTGCTCTTCGTGGTGATTGTCATCTTGTCAAGCTTGCAGGAACCAGGCCTTTGTAAGCTTGGGGCGCGTCTATCACCAGGTTTCTCTGCAGTGGTCTCTAGAACGGGCTGGCACTTGGCTGTGAAGGCGCCGAGACTCGCTCTTGCTCTGATCTCGGCTAGGTACCAGCTCCAGCATGGTGGGCTGGTCTCCAAGAGAGCTGTCTCCTGCCTGCATGAACTCTCCTCTTGCCGAGAGTCGGTTCCATTGTCCTGGCAGACAATAGCTGCGCGGGAGGGTCTGATTGGCCCAGGTTACCTGGGGAACAGCCTCAGCCTGCACAATCAGATGGGAAGTGTTGAAGATGAGGACAAAGCTTACGTTTGACCCTGTGTTCAACAGGGAGCCAGTGCAGAGGGTGGGGCACTGGCTCAGAACACAGCAGCCAGGAGCACACGCTAACTGCAGCTTTTTGTAAGGTACCTAGGTACAGCGAGCACCTTCTTCATTTCACGCTACATTCAACGAACCATTTATCAAAAATGTAACATCCCAACAACTACTCTGAAAATCTGCATTCAAACGCCCAGGTGCATTTCCTGTGTCTTAGCCCATATCATCGGCATCAGGACAGCAACTTCCTGCTTTTGTCTTTCTAAATTCTAATCGTCACTTCAAAAACAATGTATGTGGGGTTTTTTTGTGTGTTTTTTGGTGCGTTCGTTATAATGAAATGGATTTATGAAAGTTGCTGCTGACGCTAACCTGGGAGCTGATGACCATGTTTTCCCTGCTCTTTGGAAGGGATAAAATGACATTGGAAAGCTGGAGAAGGATAAACTCAACAGATATTCAATGGAAGAGGGGAAAAGCTACAAAGCAAACTTACCAAGGGTGGCAGTGGACAGCACATAGGATGTGTTGCAAGGGGTAGGTAGGCCATCAAAGGCCACCATGGTATTGGACTGCATATAGTACTTTGAAGTGAGCATAGGAATTGCTATACTAGTTCACATCAGTGCTCTGTCTAAGTATCCGGTCTTTAAGACTGTCCAGTACCAGATACTTTAGAGAAGTGGCTCTCAACCTTTTCAGACCACTGTACCCCTTTTAGGAGTATGATTTGTCTTGTGTACCCCAAGTTTCCCTTCACTTAAAAACCACTTGCTTACAAAATCAGACATAAAAATACAAAAGTGTCACAGCCACACTATTAGTAAACCATTGCTGACTTTCTCACTTTTACCGTAGAATTATAAAATAAACCACTTGGAATATAAATATTGTACTTACGTTTCAGTGTATAGAGCAGTATAAACAAGTCACTGTCTGTGTGAAATTTTAGTTTGTACTGACTTCGCCAGTGCTTTTCCTCAAGCCTGTTGTAAAACTAGGCAAATATCCAGCGGAGTTAGTGTACCTCTGCATACCCCCCTGGGTACATGTACCCCTGGTTGAGACCACTGCTTTAGAGGAATGTGGGAGTCCTTCTGTTACTTGAATGGACTTTGGATCGGGTTCTAAATGGCTGTGGTGCAGCAGCCCAGGTTGCAAGTACACCTCTACCTCGATATAACGCTGTCCTCGGGAGCCAAAAAATCTTACCGTGTTATAGGTGAAACCGCGTTATATCGAACTTGCTTTGATCCACCGGAGCGCACAGCCCCGCCCCCCCCCTCCCCCGGAGCGCTGCTTTACCGCGTTATATCCGAATTAGTGTTCTATTGGGTCGCGTTATATCGGGGTAGAGGTGTATTTAATTACCAGAAAGATGCAGACAAACTGGGAGGAGCTCAAAGAAGAGAAACACAAATAACTGGCTAGAGAGATTGACTTGTTAGGGAAGATTAACAGAACTAGATATGTGTAGATTGGATAAGCAGCAAGAACGGGGAGACTTCAGCCTACAAACAGGGTGTAAACACCACAGAGGGAGGAGAATTTAGCATGATGCATGGAGGTATAACACAGAGTGATCATGCAATAGAAAAATAAAAAAGGCAAATGTAGATTAGATGGGGGGGACTTTCTCATAGTGGAGTCTGTTGGGTTGTGGATTGTCTCCCAAAGGAAGTGGTGGAAGACTTAGCCCTGGAGATTTAAAACTAGTCTAGACAAAGCACTGGAAAATTGTAAGGAATAGTATTGCATTGCGTGTGGGGGACTGGCCAGATAACCAAATTAGTCTGTTGTACTGCACAACCCCATGGTTTTATATAGTGCTCAGAGCCTCTTGTATATTTTGCTGCAGTTGTCTTCTCTCAATTCTACATATGCTCTTTCCATTTTAGGGAAGCCCTGGTATATTGCAGTTAGTGGCATTCCACCACTGCCTGTAGACTTACTGCCTCTGAATATGTCCTAGAGGATCAGTTAGATCCAGCTACTACTGGATTAAGTTTGGGATCTACCCTAAAGGATTATTAGCTAGATCTCGCTAGCACCAGGGACTGACTGTTCTTCTAGCACATCTAGATGCCCCTTGCATCCCTCCTGAAGGCTTTGATAGTTGCAAAACTGCTTAATCTCTAGTTTGTTGGGGAAATTCCACCCATTTTTCCTTGGAGACTATTCTGCTCCCACCCCGATTCTGTGGGGAGGGTTTCCGAAGAACAAAGCCCAATCCTGACATCTCGTGGCCCTTTCCCATCTGTTGAAATGCTCTCTCAAGGCTGCGGGGTTGTCTCAGTTCTTCTCGAGCTGAGCTCCAGAAGACCAGCTGCTGCTGCTAAAAATGTCTCTGCTCTGACAACTTCCAGCAGAAGAAGTAGGAGGACGTGTGAATGGAACCTTGTGGTGTCTTCTTCCAAACCACAAGTGTTTCATATCTTGGTTTTTTTTTTCCCCCTTTGCTACTGACTCTGCCTATGTCCCCACCTCAGCATGGTCCAATGGCACCTCGAGGAGGTAGGGCTCTGGAGGAATAATTTCTCAGGGGCATGTTATTCCCATCTCTGCCTACTGCAGGGTTGCGTTCTCTGAAGGAGTGGGCACGGGCCACTGTCAGAGGCAGATGCTGGATTACACAGACCCAGTATGATCCAATCTGGCAATTCCTACATTTCCAAGTGTTAATAGGTTCTTTTAAGGGCCTGTTTTGGCACTTGGATTATTTCTCAGTGCAGTAATGATCTCCAGCCAAGACCTTTACACATTATGCCCCATGTATAGTCGTCATCCACATGTTCCTGTGTAACTACTGACTGTAACTAAGGCCTGCTCTACACTACAGAGTTGGTTGACGCAAGGCAGTTTGTCAACCTAACTCTGTGTCTTCACTAAAATTTTGCTCCCACCGATGCAACTGCCCTGCTATGCCCTGCGACATAACTCCACCTCCACGAGAGGCGGAGAGTCAGTGTTGACGTAGTTAAGTCGACGCACTGTCAGTGTACACACTGTGTTGCTTACATCGACCGTTACTGGCTTTCAGAAGATGTCCCACAATGCCCCACACTGACCGTACAGTTGGTACAAGCATGCCTGGATGCATACCACCGACATGAGGAATGTGGTGTGGATCTACAAAAGCGATTTAGTTCCTACAGCGGCTGTATGCTGATGTAATTTGGGTCGACATAATTTTGTAGTGTACATTTGCTCGGAGTCATGATGTGTTAATCTGAAACTGAACTTTCCAGAAGATTGGGGACTGTTAGGATCTGGGATCACAACTTGGGGTGTTCCTAACAATGATTCAAGTCTAGATCTGGGGTGGAAATCAGGGCTCATCGTAGAGGCCTGGGGGCTGAGCTCTGGATTTGAAAGACATTTCCCAAAGACAGCATGGCTAGCTGCTTTGTGGGCTCACCGACTGGCATGCTACCTGTAGTTGCCCTAGTTCTAGGCAGACAAGAATAGGGGAGAAGAAGGGAAGTCAGGCAGAAGGGATGTAGGGCTTGAGAGCCCCTGAACATAACCTCACCAGGGTCTCCTAGAACATGATGGGACTTCCATGGAGGGAGAGAAACCTCTGGGTATGAGCAGAAAGATGGACTGGGCTTAAATTCCTTGAGGTCAGCTTGCCCTGCCGACCTGCCATTATTTGTCCCTATTGGGACAAACACTCAAAATTAGCTTCCTGTTACGAGCAAAGATGCATGAGGGTGGCTTCCCCTCTGACACATCTGTGATCCAGGCACGCTTGGCTTTAGCCTTTTCCTGGACAACCGTTGAACTCCTTCTGGTTTGGGGAGCTGCCCGGATATAGATAAAATTGGGGGTAAACCCCTCCCCCCTTAGCATACTGTTTACAAGCGATGGGCCAGCTCCTCAGTTGGTGTGTTCACTGACGCCAGCAGACCTGTGCTGGGAGTTCAGCTGATTCCCAGCAGCGGAAGACTTGGCCCTATGTTGCCTGACACTGGATGTGGGTCTGGCTGCACAGAAAAAAGAGATTCTGGCCTGTGGTAAAGAGGATTCCCCGGGGAAGCATTCGCAATGGAAACCCAGTGCTCCAGGAAATGAGGGGTGCTTTGACAGCTGTTGCCACTACAGGGCTTAGCTTGTATTTTTAACATCCAGTCACATGATCCTCATTGGCTCGTTAATCAGGAGAGACGCCGACTGGCAAATCCTGACTCCCAGGCTCTGCCCTCCACAGCAGTTGAGGGCCGGGCCGGCCCGGCCCGGCCAGCCTGCAGTATGACCAATGCAGTTCTGTTGTGCCAGGGTACGACAGGGTGCTGGGATACTGCCTAGGGTCCAGCGCGGCAGAGCTCATTTCCTGCTGGCTCCTCCTGTGCTGCCATGGAAGGGAACCACGGTGAATCTCTCGGCCACTTCTGTGTGCACACGTGGTGGAAACACAAACGGCTGGAGCCCCTAGCAGTGGGCCGTGTGAGGGAAGGATATTCCTCATGCCCATTGTAACCACAGCCTGGTTACTTAGGCTGTTCATCAACACCAGGCTTTGCTGCTTCATCCTTGGACATGCAGCAGGGCACAGCTGTGGTCACAGCTCCGGTGAACATCAAGGTCTGACCATGCACCATGTGGAGGTTTGATTAATTGGTTTCTCCCCATCTCTTCCACGTAGAGTGGTCTTGTGGAGTTGTGCTGATTTTTTTTTTTCCACACTTTCAGGTGCTGGGACACCATGGGGATGGGGGTAGTAATAGAATGTCGGTAATGATCCAGCAAGACATGTAAGCATGTGCTTCGCTTCAGGCACGTGACTGGTCCCATTGACTTCAATGAGAATATTTGTGCTTAAAATGAGGTGTGTGCTTTGCTGGGTTGGGCTCCTAGATTGGTTTGAGGTGAGATGTTCCTGCTCTGTTTTGGGTACAACAGTCTGATTTTAGTTAGAAGGGTTAGTCCACAGGTGCCTCAGTGCTGAAATGTCTTTTGCTGATGACTATTTCAGTGCAGTGTCCGAATTGCTGTCAAGAGTCGGGCACTGCAGGATCAGACGGTTCCCGACTGGGTTTCCGTAATGTCTTTAACTCTTACTAAGCAGAGAGGGGCTTTCAAGTCTCACTCCTTGGAAGCAGGTGAAGGCTAGAATCTTAGTTGCAATGAAGTATAACTTATGTCTGTTCCCTGCAGTGTCCTGCGTGGATAACACAGGGTCGTGGAGCCATGATTCACTTCAAATATTGGCTACTTCAATTTAGTAAAACTGATCCTGGGCAGATAACCCTGGATCCTTGTAACACCGTTCATACTTGGCTTCCCCTTCTTTCCTCTCCTTGTTGATCTTCATAGTCTCTCCCTTCCATCTCTGGCCCTGCTCTGTTTTAAGCTGGTTTAACCATTTGACTTGCTCTGTTGATCTGATCAAGGGATTATGGGAATTGGGTTTGATCCTGAGAGGTGCTGATCACTCAACTCCTGTTTGAGTGCAAGGCCAGAAGGGGCCACCCCTTATATCATTTAGCCTGACCCCCCCCATATATCAGCTACTAGAATCTGCACACACAACCCAACCAGCAAAACTAGTCTCCTTTGGGCTGCCATACTTTGGTCTATGTGCAACAGGAAGAGAATAGGAGGGACCAAGGTGCACCAGTGCAAACTGAGCTTGCAGAACAGCTCACTGGAATGGGCCCTAGGTTTGCTGGAGGCAGCTCCAAAGGCCTCGTTATCTTAAGTGGAAAACTAGGACTAAAATCTGGGTAGGACGCTGCCGGGCAAAGCGGGAGAGCTGACTGCAAGGAGCCAGGGCCTGACTGAAACGGGGAACACCGGATGGTTCATTCAGCTTGTTTGAATTCATAGAAAGATTTCTTTGGTTTCGTGTTCTGGATTTAAACCACATCACAGCCTCAGTGCACCCGTTAACCACAATAGTCTGCTGGTTTCTCTGCTTTCGCTGCTGCCTTGAACCACGGCATTGACATGCGTGATCCCAGCCACTGAGCTTTGGAAAACACCTTGGAACACGACTCCAGTCACTGGGATGGGGTGATGGGCTTGCTGGGGGATGGGCTGGAGATGTCTGACGTACCTTCCTCCACTGATGGTGGGGGCTCTTCTGAGATGGCACAGCCTGCCTCAGGCAGCACAGCCCCTGTAACCTCTGGCACAGAACATGATTCCACAATCTCTTCACTCCAGTGGATACTGTTACAACCCCTCCTGCCCACCCAATTTTTCTCTTGCATGTGATTTGACTATAGAGTTGTACACATGGTAGGGGAGGGGGGAGTACACAACCCAGATCCTCCGCTGGCGGAAATCTGCATAGCTCTGAAGTCAGTGGAGTTCTGATTTACACCACCCTTGGATCTGGTCCACAACAGCTTCCTTGTCAGTCTGCAGAGGCTTAAATGTGGGGTGGGACTCCAAAGTCTGAGGGCTCCGATAGCAGAACAAAGAGGTTGAAATGATGTGAGGTGTTACTGGGCACTGATTTTGAAATGAAAGTGACATGCACTGGTGCAGTGATCCCCTTGTTCTGTAACCCTCAGCCCTTGTCACACAGCTGTGCTATTCAGTGGGTGCTTTAAAAGCCCGGCGGTCAGTTGTCTTGACTTATGACCCTCTTTCCCCTGCTCAGGAGTAGAGGAGCACTTGCATCATTTCAATCCACAGCCCTGAATCTCGCACAACGAGCTGCTCGTCCCGTTCCGATAAACCTCCCCCCCCCTCCCCCAAGCAGGTATAACCATGCAAACAAAGCCTCTCCCATGGCATCCATCATAACCACAGCCCTTTGCTCCTAGCAGTAACCACACGGGAAACAGCTACGGTGTCTCAGATACTCCTGTTATACATCGGGGGTCCTGCTCTGGTATGTGGGTTCCTGATCTCCTATTACAAGCCCCTCCCTGCTCTTTTGTATAAGGAGCCCACGTGGAATACTGCTTGATGGGCTCTTTCCTCAAGCATGGGGGCTCCAGACTGCCTACCACGGACTCTTCACAGCTCCTCCCTCCACGGTGATGGAGATCAGAGTCTGTCACTGTTTCCTCTGCTGTGTCCCAACCCTGTTCTGCTGGTCCCCCAGCATGGGGGACTCAGAAGTCCCAGCAGCATCCCCTCTCCAGCTCATGGGAGCTGGATGCTTTTTTCCCCTCTCCTGTGGTTTCCCGACGTTACTCTGACTCTGGGCAAACAGATGTGCCCTAGGATTGCTCAGTTGGCCATGCCACTGGGTCGGTCTCCTGTACAGTCCTGCTTTGTTTACCCCATGGAAGAAAAGTGTGTGAACAGGCAAAGCAATGTATGTGGACTGCAGGGCAACCATTGACTGCAGGTTGCTTAGCATCTCACATCCTAGGTTGCTAGATATTGCAGGTGGGGGATGCTTGCTGGATACCCATTCAGGCGTTTCTGGGTACCCCACCCAAGGGTCGCTTTTAGCCTATCTATACATTGTTGGGTCTAGTACGAGCACCTTCAGGTGTTCAAAGTCCCTATGCTACAAATCCAGATGGATGTGGAGAAGACAGCAATCGGTGCACCATGGCGCGCGTTCCTGAGTGCACCAAGCACAGGCTGCTGCTGCTTTGTGGGATGGGTTGATTGGAGGAAGATCCAAGCTGAATGTCTGGATATAGACCAGGGACGTGAGGAAGGGATGGAACTCGAACTAAAGGCATCTTGGTGCATGGGCTCCGCTGGCTCTTGCAGACCGGGAACTGCTGTGGAGGAGCTCAGACTGGCAGTGCTGCCAAGTGTGATGGAAGCTGGTGGGCGGTTTCAGGGGAGTGATGTTCCTAGGCATGGGGGGGTATGAAACAGAGACACTACAAGAATTGAACCACTGTTCCCTGCAACACTTTGGGTTAGGGCTTGGTGACATGTGGCATTGGTGAGGGATGGCAGAGGGCAGGGCTGTGTTGCTGGATGAGATCCCGTTGGCTTGATTTGGGAGCTGCATCAGGAGCAGTCAGTCACTGGGTGACAGTTGTCTGCCAAGGAGGCAAATTGCCAGGAAAAAAACAGGCCTATAGTGAATGGGTCCAATTCTGTTTCACTCTGTGCTGGCAGGGGCCATGATGTAATGGAACAGAGGCCATCTGATGTGTAAGTGGAGGGAGGCCAGGATCTGTGGCCATAGAACTCTGCCCCGGGAAGTCTTCCAGCCCCTGCTCCCCGTTTTGTGGTGGAGCTGGTGGCTCCATCACTGAATCCTGTAGCCGTTCCTTGGAGAAGGGGAGCACTGTGGCCCTGCAGTAGTTTCACTGGTGAAAGGATTCCCTCTCCCTGCTCTGCCCTGAACCCCTGGGGTCTCCTCTTTGCCCCGCATGGCTACTTGGATGATGCAGTGGGTATAGGATTTTCCCGTGGTTGGGATGGAGTTTGGATGGAGAGTCACCAGTGTGCCCTGCAGATCACAAGTGCCATAGAGGAAACTTGCCTTGGCTGGATTCTAGGCTTGATCAGATTGGGGTTTGCATTGCATCCTGGAAATTGGAGCTGGAAGGAACCTATGAGGGCCCCCTAACCCATCCCGCCTGGGGGCCAGCCCAGGATTGCTCCTTGCAGAATGTCCCTTGCTTTGGCCAGTCTAGTGCTAAAAGCTGTGCTGCCCCACTCCCTGTGCTTTGCCAAGGATGCAATGTGGACGCTGCTCATTTTCCAGCACCATGTTTCTGGGGATGCCAGCAGAGCCCCACCCTCACACCACAGAGGCAGCATGGTCCCGTGGGTAGGGCACTGCACGGAGTCCAGGGACCTAGATTCTAGTCCCCACTCTGCCTGGGACCTTCAAATCATTTAACTTCCCCTCCTTTTGTCTCGCTGCTGTTGTGTATGTACAGTGCCTAGCACTGAGAGGCCTTGATCTCAGTTAGGGTCTCTGGCACTACCACAATAGAAGTAACCTGCAGGTTGCTGAACGCTCCCACGCAGGGGAGTCTGGACCGGCTGTATTCCCATTTCATGCTCTCTGCCTCCTTTGTTACCCATTCTATGCTATGGCTAGGGCTCTACCAAATTCAAGGTCTATTTTGGTAAATTTCATGGTCATAGGATTTAAAAAATCTTAAATTTCATGGTTCAGATATTTAAATCTGAAATTTCACAGTGGTATAACTGGGGGTCCTGACCCAAAAGGGCGTGTGTGTGTGGAGGGGTGTCACAAGATTATTGTAGGGGAGTCACAATATTTTCACCCTTACTTCTGTACTGCTGCTGGTGGTGGCGCTGCCTTCAGAGCTGGGTGCCCGCCCAGCAGCCGCCGCTCTGAAGGCAGCGCAGAAGTAAGGGCGGCAATACTGCAACCCACCCCTCCAATAGCCAGATTTCACAGTCCACGACGTGTTTTTCACAGCCGTGCATTTGGTAGGGCCCTCGCTATGCCACATCCTCAGACACATTGAGAGGCTGAATGAGCGCTCCTGAGACCACCCCCTGCTTATTGGTGGCCTTGGAGAGCTGCCTTCTGGGGGGTGATGGAGTGTGTCCTGACATGGGGACTGTCCCCTTATTCTCTCTGGCCGGAGTCGGTCTCGGGTTCTCAGACTTGTGCAACGGGTTTTACTTTGCATCCAAGGCCCAGCTGTGGGTAAAGACCTCAGCCTTAAGGCCAGGACACAAGGCAAGTGGGCGCTGGATGCTGGAAGACTTGCAGTGAGTCGCCCCAGTTTGGGGAGTGGATATTCCCGATGTGGATCCGTCACCCCACGAAAAGGAGACTAGCCCCAGGCCTGTGGGGGGGGTCCCTCCCCATGAAGAGCAGGGCAGAGGGTGAAGGTGAGCCCTGTCAATGTGTTAGCACTGAGTCCAAACCAACCCTCACCCATGCTCGGATCAGAGTCAAACTTTGCAGCTGCTCCCAGTGTCCGGAATGGGCTGAACACAACACCTGGCACTGAAGAGTTTTGGATTCCGGATCCGTGGCCAAACCGTGACTCAGCCCCTCTCTGCTTTGTTTCGCTTTAGAAATGCTCCCGCCGCAGCTGGGACTCCAGCGAGTTTGTAATCTCCCTGCTTCTTTCCCCATTCGCGCAGCGTGGCCTGTCTCTCCCTCTCCGCTTCTTCCAGTGTGACTCAGCAGGGTGCTGAGAACATTTCCTTTCCTCTAGCGCTGTGCGCAGCGCCCGGCACCCGGCCGTCTCTCCCTTTCAGTTCAGACAGTGCCTGGTGCTGTTCTAAGACGCAGCGGAGTTTTGGGCGTGGGCGCGCTCTGAAGTCCTGTGGTTAAGCTGCAGAGTTCAACATGAAATGCAATGTGAACTCAGGATTTCCTTTTGAAGTTTGACACCAGGGATTTTCCCCACCCACTGGGAGGACTGAAGACAAAAAAAAAAAAACCCTTTAAACTGCTGGCAGCAGCATGTAAAGAGGCAGAAGTTGAAGGGGGGGGATGCCTCTTGTCTCTGCCTGGAAGAACGGCTCTGACTCATGAGCACATGGGTAGGTGAAAACCCTCCGCTTCCCCAGCCACAGCAAGGTTTCTGAATGATCCCTCCCTCTTAAGGGGAAGAGGAAAAGGGCTTGTGGAGTCGGGATGAAAATTTGGAAGGAGGGTGGCTAGTAGCAGACTTTCTAAAGAACTGAAGTTGCTCTCGGTGGTGATGGGGCCCTGCACAAAACCCACAGACCCCCAACTTTGCAGTGGAGGGGAGTCAAAGGAGGTGGGAACCCAGATCTGGATTTTTGGCAGCCATCCCATATCTCTAATGTTTGGATCCAGGGTTTTGGCTCTGCTCTTCCCCTGAAAGCTGAGTAATCAGAGTTGGAATCTGCATCTGTGTTTTGCAGCTGGCCCAGTCTCTGTAACGAACCGAAAGGCTGGGGGTGTCCCAAGTTGTGAAGTATGGGGTGGAAGGCTCCTGGATCCAGAGCCAAATATGAATTGATGCCTTGAGCCCTTCTTGCTTCTGATCCTGCAGTCTGTCCTTGGGCAAATCTCCTTGGGCTGGATTCTGACATCCCTACTCACCTGGGTAGAGCCTTGCTCCACAGGAAACTCCTCTGCAGTTAATGGCTCTCTTGTGCAGGAAGGTGCTTTGCAATGTGAGGGAAGAGATCAGAATCTGGCCCTTGTTGATTGCACTGTGGCTTCTGACTAAGGCCTGCAGGATCAGGCCCCTTAAACAATAAAACCTCACTACTCCATCAAAGGAGAATGACCACAGAAGAACGCTCCAAGGGCCAGACAAGAGGTGTATGGAACTCCGGTTTCTTTCCATATGGGTATCACGGGCACATTTTTCAGTTCCCCTTTGCCTGGCTTGGTACTCTAAGGATATGCTTACACTGTAATCACAGGGTGTGACTGCAACTTGTGTAGACATATACACAAGCAAGCGTTGGTACCAGAGCAGAGAAGCCACAGCAGCACAGGCTGGGGCCTGGGTGCTATGAACCTGCCTGGAACCCTGGGTAATTCGGCATGGGCTAGCCTGTGCCGAAGCTCATGCCACTATCTCTTCATTGCTCCAGTAGCTGAGCTAGCGTGATCGTGTGTACACAAGCAGCAGTCACACCTGCTTGCAGTGTAGACATACCCTTAGTTGTGCTTTGAGTCCTCCGATGGAACGATCTTGAAATCTCCTGGGTTGTGTTTTTTTGGTAATTGACCAAGGCTGGAAAGTTCTGTGACTGCCCTGGAATTGCTACATGAGCCTGGTCTTGAGTATTGGGTTTGTTCCCTGTGTTGTACTGTCATTGGGAGCATTAGCACAGCTCTAGGTGAAAGGAAAGGACCATGGGATCCTAAACTCAGCCCCCAATGGTCTTTAGCAGAGATGGGCCTAGACTATGGACTGTGGATTTGAATACAGACTCCCCAAGAGTTTGGCATTGTCTGGATTGGGGACTGCGAAGTCCAGGTCTGAATCTGACCGTGAAGCTGGGAGGATACAAATCTGCACATCTGTAGTTCCTAGCTGTTGCAGCATGCATCCTATGTGGTACAGGTTCTTCACATATGGCAGTATGGATTCCACTGTAGGGGCACATGCCTTGTGTCCAGAGGGTTTGAATAAGTGTCTGTTGGGACCACACACACAGCCAGTGTCTCCTTGTGCTCCCATATGAGGGCCTAAGGGTGGGGCGGTGCTACTCTCCCTCAGTTCCCTCTTACTGCCCCTGGCAGCAAGCTGAACCTGGGGAGTGTCGGACATGCTAGTTTTTAGCTGTTCTTAGTTTTTAATTCTTCTAGAGAACCTCAGGACTCTTCTGATTCTTTGGTATATGACTGCAGTGATCTCTATCAACCCGTTGGGGCTGAGTATTGATGGCTAGGCCCCTCCTTCCCCTCTTCTCTCCCCCCCCCCTTACAGTTACTTCACATGACAGACTCAAAACCTGCAGGCTTCAAGCCCTGTCCATCCTGCAGTAGGCTAATTCCCCTGAAAGATGGACACCGCAGGTCTCTCTTGTTTTTAGAGGATCCCGATATACCAAGCAGATACTCAGTATGCCCCTCGTTCTCCACAAGGATGCATGTGTTGTGTGACGTGAGGCTGAAGCTCAGTCTGCTGGCATGATCGTGAGGTTTTCATCCAGACCCTGAAGAGATGAGCTCCAGAATCCTGCTAGCAGGCAAGCCAGCTGCATTCGACCTCACTCCTGCAACAAGTCAACGAACTTGAGGGGACTGTTGGAAGCCACCTCTGCCGATTACGCTGGTAAGACCCATTTCTCGGAATGGAAGAGATTTTCCATTTAAGCAGTATAAAACAAGACCCCGAGAGGCCCCAATATGGAACATCCTTGACTATATGCTGCTCCTGACACATGCAGGACTATCCTTTCACTCTTCCAAGGTGCACCATGAAGCAATGTTGGCGCGTTGTACTCGGATGACATCTGTACCGATCTTCTCATGTTGGATGGTATCGGAGCTCCTCAAGGGCTTCCTTCATACTTATCCTCCGGTAAGAGACCTGGTTCCTAGGTGGAACCTCCACGTTCTCCTCCAAAAGTGTAGCCTCCCTCTGAAGCACTGCATGCTCAGTCCGCTACCTTGCCATCACCTTAGCATGAAGAGTCAGTGAGCTCCAATCCCTCACTGTTGGACCACCTTACATATCCTTCCGCAGGGTCTAAAAGGTTGTGTTGAGACCACACTCCATGTTTGTCTCTAAGATGGTCTCTGGTTCAGGTGGAATTCCATCAGTCACTTTGCAAGTCTTCTTCCTTTCCTCCCTTGTCTCACGTATCCAGGCAGAGTTCCTCCGGGCGGCATCCGCTGGCTCCCTAGACATCTTTTGAGGAGCAACGGACGCTGTCCGGGGTTCTCTGCTCGGTGTCCCTCTCTGGATTCCTAGTTTTGAACCTTTGACCTCCACTCCTGCCCCTGTTCTTTAGTTGTCCCCCGTATTCATTTGGATCCTGGGTCCAGTGGCTCCTCCCACAAGGCAGGGGCAGGAGCTTTTAGATGTGGGCGGGCCTTTCCTTTTCATAGGACTGGGCCTTTCTGCCTGTCACCTTGCTTCTTTGGCCGTGTCCAGCCAATCGAGAGGCCAAACTCCTCAAACTAAGTGGTGCTCAGTGTATTTCCAACTGCTATTAGATGGCTGGCAAGCCTCTCCCTTCGAACATCCAGGCTTATTCCACCAGGGCACAGGCAGCATCTTCCGCCTGCTTCAGGAACGTTCCAGTCAGAGACCTGAAAGGCTGCAGTGTGGAGCAACCCACTGACTTGTGTTAAACCTTATCCCTTTGACATGATGGTGAGTTCGGGAGAGCAGTAAGGCAGTGAGGGCCACACTGATACATATGCCAAGGGAGGAGAGAATGGTTACTTACCCGGCAGTAACTGAGTCTTCAAGGATGCGATCAGTGTGGAGCCCAAGACTCGCGCTCTGTCTCTGGTCCTAGGAGTCTCTGGGATCACTGGCTATGAATTGCAAGAGAACTAAGAGATGGTGGCAGCTGCCCCACCCCTGATCCTCGCATGGAAGCATGAGGAGGTACAGGACACATGCACAGCCCTGCTGGACCAGGGTATTAAACTCCAGTCTCTCCCGAATGGGACGCCTTGCACCCGCCGCGGGAGCCACACGGACTACAGCATCTCAAAGGCCGTTACTGTAAGGTAAGTAGCTGTTCTGTCCCACGTGGCACAGGACCCTGCTGCCTGCATTGGGAGGTTACTTTGCAGGCAGGCTGCAGTGCTACATGGTAAGCACAGAACGCCTGTGGATTCATGCCAGAGAGGGGAACTTTTCTGAGTGGCTAATACCATTGGGCATTTGAGCTGTTTGAAAGGCTGTACCAATATTTAACTGGCACTGCTTGACTTGGGAAGACCCTTTGCATTGGCAGATGAGGCTAGGGCTAGACTGAGATGTAAGGAAGTTTTCTGGTCTCTAGCAGCTCTTGCTAGAGATGAGTCCGATCCAAGCATCTCTACACTCTCTCTTGTGGGGGGTGAGGGTGGGGTTGTATCACAGGAAGTAGGTCGTAGCTAGAACTAGAATGTGGGCATTGCTAGCTCCCTGCCCTATGCTCTACCCACTAGACCATGCTGCCTCTTATGCCAGGCCGGTCATGATGACTGTCTGCGCTCTCTACTTTCAAGGGCGTATGTAGCTTTGGGAAGAGATTCTCCCCGTCCCTTTGGGAACTTTTCTCTTTCGTGCTGTCTAAACAGAACCCCTCAAGAGAAGCTGGTTAACTAGACCCCCATCTCCCTCCCCCCCGCCCCCCACCAGCCTGTGTGCCTGTGAAACTAGTTATCCACCGCCTACAGCAGGAGCCTTTGACAGAGGAGAGGCAGAGAAACAAGGTTACACCGAGACTTCAACTCCTATCACTAGATTTGCCAACAGTCGGGAGCTTTTTCTAAGCTCACCTGTGTGTGCGGGGAGAGAAGGGGAGTAGAGGCCAAGAAACAGCCCCTTAGAGGGCAGATGTGAAAGGTGTCTTCCCTGGACAGCTTCAGGAGGATCCCCAAAGAGCAGAGGCTGGGGAGTCACTCTGAGGAGGGGGCAGCTGCTTCTCTGCCATGCCCATTTTCCAAACGGGAGGGATCAACTCACTACCCACACCCTTGTGATGCAGCCTGGCTAAGCACCTCTCAAGAAGGGGCGCTCCCGTAGGAAGGCGCTCAGGTCTAAAACCCAATCTTCTCACTTAGGGGCTCGCCTGTTTCTGCTCTGCCTCCTCCTAAAAGCTGATGTGCTGAGAATTCTCTCTCCACGTATTGCAGCCATGAGTCCTATTTGAAAATAGTTCTCAGTTAGAATTAGCATTAAGTTTCCAGCAGGCAGATCCCCTGCTGCTGAGTGAGGTCATTTTAGATGCAAGTGATACTGAAAACGAAAGGGCCAGTTCTTTTAAAGAAAAGGAGAGATCTGAAGGCAAAAAGTACAAACGCAGGCTCACAACTCCATGTGCAAGTGCACTCACTAGGGCAGTGTAAGCTAAATGCACAGGCAAATTGCCTTGCTCTTTATTTTAAGTGCACCGTTCTCTGGCTTGCATGTGCAGCTGGGATCGAATGTGCCAGCATTTGCATGCACACTTTTGTGCGCACATTTTTGCATGCACTCTGTTTTCCTGCTTCAGTCCTGTTGGTGAGAGCAGAAGAAAACCTCGACCATTCCCGTCTGTATCTGGAATAGGTTTGCATTGCACTTTCACTTTTGGTTTTTAAAGCATGGTTGTTACTTTGACCCCCCCCCAACTCTAAAATGGTGCTGGGTAATTCATGCTTCTCATGACCATGTGTGCTCATGACTTTGAAATCTGCTTTCCACCGGTTGTTCACGGACAGCGAATGCAAAAGGAGAGTGAACCGGGTAGAGCCGATCATCCAGCTCTAAGGAGGTGTAATTCACCCCTGGGCAGAGAACCAGCATGGGGACTGCTCTAGTGGAACTTAAATGGTGCATAGGCTGGGTGTATCCCCGAGGCTAAATTTATCCCTGCATGAAAAATTGGGGCAAATGCCTCTGACTGAATTGCAGGGAATCAGATCCCTGGAGTTTCACAGGTCTTGTGTTTCCAGTGCAGCAGTGGGGCTGGTTATAACCCTAAATACTCAGCACTTAGGCTAGCTATATTAGTTTATCTTCCTGGATAAAAGCATTTGGAATAAGACAAATGAACCATTAACGAGAATGATTAGGAAGACATACATGATGAAGATGATTAATACTTTACCCTTCCATCCAAACTACAGTAGAGCTGCAGTAAGGGATGGATTGAGTTGTGTGTGCAAAGCATTCTGAGATTGGAAAGTGCTATGTAAGTGCAAATGCTGCAGTATAACGATCTGATTGCAGGGGAGATTGAGACTGGCAAACTTGTCCTGTGAGTTGAGAAAGTGACTGGCAACAGGATCTAAAGGCGTTCTTGACCACTGGAGGTCACTTTCTCAATAATACAATACAATCTAACTTCATCTTGTCGAGTATCTTTCATGCAAGCTGCTCTACTGCGTTAATGAAATACAAAGCGAAGATGAACATATAGCAGAGGGAGGGTGGGAAGCCGTGTTTGCGGATGAGACTCAAAAAGAGGTGGAGACTGAGCCGGAGAGATGCAGAGAGGCTGCTCTGGATAGAGCCTGTTGTAGGGGAGAAGGCTTTTGTGTCCCCCAGTAGGGTGGGATTCTGAAGGGAAAGATGACTTGTGGTGGATGGGGTGAACTTTCATTTATAGACTTTGACAAGGCCACAGAAAGCTTTTTAAAACAAGACTGTGTTTGATCCTGCAATGAATGGGGAAGCCAGTGGAGCGGTTGAGGAAGTTAAAAGAACTGTACGAACAGGTGGGCAAGCAGGAGCTGGCTGGGAAATGAAAAATGAAACTTATTGGGCTTGTTTTAAAAAATGACTCCCATCCCTGGTCGCTCAGCAAGGTTCTAATGCACATTCTGGACTGCTGGCTGCAAAACTGCAGCTCAGAATTGTTTGTTGGCTTTGAAAAGCAGCTGCATTAGGAACCACACCATGGACTGATAGGTACCAAAGCCCTCTGGATTGCTCCCAGTCTTCTCAGCCCGTCTTAGGTTAAAGCAGTGATACTCAGACCTCAGTGGTTCAGGAGCCAAATAGCGATCAATGCTACCCAAAAGAGCCACAGTCGTGTGAATTCACTATTTCATTTACTACAGTACTAGTTGCACTTTAAAAAAAATGTGGTGGGAAATATTTTAGTTTTTATATATATTATTGTCACAGTAAATCAGTTAACGTAGTGCAAATTGATAACTTAATTGGTTAATATAGTAAAAGCATCTTGATTGGTTAATAATTAAATCAGTGTTTTAATATCATGGGCTGCAAAGAGCCACAGGAAAAGCATTAAAGAGCCGCTGGTGGCCCGTGAACCGCAATCTGAGTACCACTGCGTTAAAGGCTGCATCCCAGTCATAACCAGAACTTGGGGCCCCTTCTAGAATAGGCTCCAACCTAGAACCAAAACTGTAGGGACAAGATGAAGTCTTGCGCTTAGTTACTGGGAACTCCCTAAGTCAAGGCACCGAGATCTGATGGTGTGGAACTTATTGTCCGCTGATCACGTCTGTGGGACCGAAGAGGTCTGTAGACAGAGGGGCTGGGTATGGCTATCCATGCAGAACTAAGGGCCTGATGGGCTTCCATTGTCTTCCCTGGGCTTTGGATCAGGCCCTAGATGGCCAGAATCCCTGTCCCTGCGCACACTGTAAAACCTGCAGTATATTCTCTGGGTGGGGAAGGGAATGTTTCTTCCTTAGTGGTTCCAAATCCTGGTCGGGGGGTGGGGGGGGGTGGGGCGGCACATGTAGAGTTGATGCGTCACAAACTTCTGCTCACTCCCGAATTCAGGGTTCAGACTGGAGGTTCTGGTTCTGGCTCACTGCGAATTTGATAGCACCTAGAAATCATGGGTTCTTTCAAGAAGGGAGAAGCTCCCTGCCCCAAGGAGCTTAGTCCAGGCATGGACAGGCAGGTTGACAGAAGTTAGAGAAGTGAAAAATCAAATTAAGGGTTTGCCGATTCATCTGTTTTTAACAAATAACCCCTCCTCTCCCCCCTTCCCTGGCTAGGTTTTTGTTCACCAAGGGTTTGTCTACACAGCAACAAATCCCCCACAGCAGCGAGTCTCGGAGCTCAGGTCAAGGGACTTGGACTCATGCTGCAGGGCTAAAAATAGCAGTGTTGATGTTTGGCCTTTGAGACCTGGTGGGTAGGGAGGGTCTGAGGGCTTGGGCTGCAGCCCAAACATCGATATGGTTTCTAGCCCCACAGCAGGAGCCCGAGTCAGTTGACACAGGCCCTGAGCGTTGCTGCCGTGGGGTTTCTTTGCTGGGGAAATGTACCCCCAAATTCCAGCTCTGAAGCGAGTGGCGGTGTTTGGTTTAACTCTTTTGACCCCGTGGAAACAGGGTATTTGTATTAGAAATGCTGATGGCCTGAGTGGGCTCCATAACTGCATCTCATGCCTATATAAACCTTTCCACACAGTGCATCCTTAGAAAGTCAAGTAGGGACAGTGAAATTTTCAACCCAGCTGCCCAGGGCTCGTTAGGTGGAACTAATGGGGTTCCTGTTTTCTCTCCTCGTGCCCATTGATGCAGTGCTGGCAAAAATGGTGAGGGGGGGGGGAAGAGGGAGATTGGCTATCAAACGTTGCTTGACATTTACTAAGACACACAGAAGGCGAGTGACTCACCGTTCCCCTTGGGTTTGCAGCCCACAGACTGCTGTTCATTTCACAGTCTACGTAGGCAGCAGAGTGGAGTAGGACTCAGCCTTTTGAAAATGGGGTCTCCCGTCTCCAAACTGGCAGCATGTTGCAAATCCCCCCACCCTTTCCATTCTGCTTTGTGTCTTTTGGGGGAGTTCCCGGTCCCAATCTCAAAGGCAGGGGCTGTGTGTTGGGGGATGTCTCCCTGGCACTGGAGGACTGAGAGGCAGAAGATGCACACAGCATCTGACGAGCAAATCTCTCCCCCTCTGTCACATGCCAGCTCTGGGGATAAGATGCAAGAAGCCACCTTCATCACCCACTGGGCTGCACCTTTAGAGAGGCACCAGGAAAAGAGCTGTGGTGAATGAATATTGGACATTCACAAATTGGTGCCTTTAAACAAGGGGGGGCCGCAGGAAAGGGGGGTTTGGATCTGGGCCTTGTAATGGTTCCCATTAAAACCATGGACCCTCTTGTTGTTAGAAGTGACTACGGTTACTGTGGCAGTTGCCGCGCTCCTATTGTGAATAGTGTGCAAATACTTGTGGCCTCGAACAGGCAACGGTAGAGCTTGCAATGGCCACCCCTTTCCACAAAACACAATGGGCCCAGATCCTCTGGGTGCACATGGATTTTAATGGCATTTCACTGATTTTACACTAGCTGAGGCCGGCCCAGTTGTACTCCTCAGTAATCTTCTGTATCCCCTGGTGTGTTTAGGCCAAATTCTGAAGCCCTTGCTCAGTGGAGGTTTGCCTGGGTAAGGGCCTCTGGCTTTGCCCCATGCCTTGAACGAGAGCTTTGCCTCCTGAGAAGAGACTTCAGGGCTTGGCCCTTTATAATTTGGGGATTCTGGATGTACGGACGATGGGATGTTGCTTTCCCTTAGCGTTGTCGGTCTCCCCATGTGAGCTCCTTGAGGGTGGGCTGCCTTCCTCCATGCTTGGGAAGTGGCTCGCACGTTGGGGGGCGCTAGTGAAATGCAAATCACAAGGATATCCCAGGTTGCTGGCATGGTCTTGGGTTTGTGCGGTGACCTGGGCGTGCCTGCTTCCTTCATGCAGCCCAGCACTTGAGCTCCACTGAACTCAATGAGAGTAACTGTGTGCTGATCACATGCTTAAAGGCCACCCTGTGCTTGCAGTGCTGTTGGATTGAGGCTGGGGGACTCCTCCCGTTAGGTACTTGTTGGATATGGGAGAGTCTCCTCTCCCCTTATCCACACTGAGAAACATCGCCTGGGAGCCCAGAAAAGAGTGATCAGAACCTTATGTTGACAATTAGTTTTGTGTACTAGGTGCGGAATAATGTGTCTTGCTTTTCTCCCTGCTGAGCACTCCTCAGCCCTTCCCCTGATGGAGATGCCTTTCCCTTTGCTGTCCTGCATGTGAGTGCTTGACAAGAGGGTGGGCCTGAGCTGCGGCACTGGGGGCCTGATCTAAACATCGCAGTTTGGATCTCTGCTCCGGTCTCTTGGCGCTTCTCTAATACCTTCCCACGGATATCTCGCTGCTCTTTGTGAACGTGAATTAATTGTGCCTCGTCGCGCCTTCGTGAGGCAGCATTGTCCCCGTTTTCTAGATTGGGGAGCAGGAACGGAGGCTCAGATGTTTAGGCACTAGCCCGAGGTCACCCAATGAGCTGGGACTGGGAGCTAGAGTCCAGACTCCATGCTCTAGCCACCAGATGACTTGCCTTTCCTTTCCCTGGATCTAAAGGGATGACTGACCGGAGGGATGGGGAGAGTGCATTAAGGCATGTTTCAGAGACTGGCCCCAACCCCACCCTTGGGCCCTGCACTGCCTTCAGTAGTGTTCCACCAGGATTATGGGAGTGGTGTCTGACCCACTGTCTCTAGTGCTGCCTTCCTGGACAGTCGTCCTTCCCCAATTTGTGCTCCTGATAATACAGGCCAGCCTTTGCCCTTGCTGGGTGTTTCCCCTGGAGCAGCTGTGTGGCTGCTTTAAGTTATGCTGCAGATGGTGTTCGGTTGCCTGGAGGGAAGGGAGCTGCTCCCACCCCCTGCAAGGCGCACAGGAAAACGCTTGCAGCTGAACAGGCGCTGTGGTGGTGACAGGCTGACCTCGCCCAGAGTGATTGGGACAGCCGACCGGGCAGCAGCCGGAGAACTGGCCAGCCCTGAGCAGTGTGGACCGTGAGCCCCCCGGAGCAGCACTAAAGGCAGCGTTAGGCAAAGGCTGCTACCTCTCAAAGTAATGGAGCAGCTTCCCTTAAAAGCTATCCGCAGAAGAGCCCTAACCCTTACAGTACAGTGTGGTGGTCCAGCTGGGGTCGGGCCTTCTGTAGAATGGCGCTTTACCCTCACGCTGGCTCTTTCTCAGGGCTGGGGTCTTTCTCCCTGGGCTTGTTTACCCTGGGATTCCTAGCCATGTCTTTACTGTGTCTACACCCATGCGAGCTGGAGTGTAGACATACCAGATGTTGGTTCACTCCTGGCTAGGATCAAACACAACTAGGAATAAATCATAGAACCGTAGGACTGGATGGGACCTCAAGAGGTCATCTAGTCCAGTGCCCTGCACTCATGGCTGTGTTGGGTCTGCATTGAAATTTGCAGGGGTTGGTTAGAACATAATGGAAAATTCCAGGGAAGACCGATCCCTTTCTTCCCCCCCCTTTTTTGGTCTCCCGTGTTTGTGGGCTCTTTTTCCAATCTCCCTCTTTCAATGGCTTTCTCTCTCTCCCCTCACCCCCATTAATCTTCAGTTTGTCAGGTCTCTGGTGTGACCAAACACAAACATGGTACTCTTATTAACACGGGCAGTCTGAGACTCAGGCATGTTTTAAGACCGAACGATCCCCTTCCTGACAATAAATAAGTACCCATCATGCAGGACAGTGTTCTTTTCCCATATGCCCTCTTGTCTCCCTGATTTTTTCTGAATATATAGGCTTAAACCCTGCCCCTCTGAGCATTAAGCTGTGCATACCCCCAGAGAGCACCTGATTTAAAGCCCATTCAAGCTCCTAGTGATTTTAATGGGCTTTGGATCAGGCCCATAATGCACAAGTCTGTCCTGGGCAGCATGGTTGGCAAAGATGCTGATCTGTGCTTGACATCCCCTAGGCGTGTGTGTTCAGCCCCCTGGCTGGATCGAATGGAGGCTGCAGCTTGGTAAGCATTATTCAGAAGCAGGAAGTGGTGAATTTTACTCCCACTCAGAGGAGTGACGAGGTGAACTGTAGTGTGTGTTGCTGTGGCCAGTCCTCCAATCGATGGCTGGATTCCTCGGGCAGAAGAGATGCTGGGCTGTCTCCCTGTTCCTCCTTGCATTGGAGGATGTGATCTATGCTGGACAGCGATGTCTGGGTCAGACTTACTGTGTTAGCCTGGCTCTCCCGTTGTGTGAGCTGATTCCTCTTGTGCCTTATTGACGGCCAGACAACTCGTAAGTTTGGGCTTGCCCATAGCGGTGAACTGATGCTGCCGAATCGAGGAAGGTTCAAAACTTTAGCAGAACAATCTGCCTCGCTGGACTGTAAACTCCTAAGGTCAAGGAGCGTATCTGCTGTGCAAAGTAGAGCAATGCACAGGGTCTCTAAACCAACCTTCTCCAGTCTGATTCCACCAGGAAATCCCAATGCGGGACCAAGCTACTCTGTCGCTAGTGGAAATGCAAAATCATGCTACTGAAGTCAGTGGCCTCTGGATTTATACCAGAGAGCTGACTTTTCCCCTTCATTTTGGGGTTGTGTATTTATCACATCCATTTACCTTACAGAAACTTAGGGATGGCCTGGTAGTTCAGCCACAGGCCTGGGATTCAGGATATCCATGTTCTGCCACAGGCTTTCTTGTGTGGCCTTGGGCAAGTCACTGCTGTCTCTCACCTCAGTTCCCTATCTGTAAAATGGGGATACTTTTCTCCTACCTTTTTGTACACTTTGTTTATCAAAACTGTAAACTCTTCTAAGCAGGGACTGTGTGGATGTTTGTACAGCACCTAGCACTATGGGGTCCTGACTTCAGCTGAGGGCCTGTGGGCACTACCATAATAAAAATATTTGGAGGTGACCAGTTTGATATGATGCTTCGCAGCAGCTTCAAGAGGGAGAAGAAATTGGGCTGTGGAGGGGAACCTCCTGTTTAAGCCCAAGGGTTTCTCCTGAGGACTGTTCTGTCTAGGTGTGGCTCCCATTGCAAAGTTCTCACCATAGGTTCCAGATGGAGCCCAGAAGCTTTGGCTAATTAGCTAAAGTGAGCAGAGCTTCAGGGAGGGAAAATAGGTTTGACATCTTCGAAAACTTCGCTCCAGAAGGAAAGTTGCTCATGAAAGTTAAGTGTTCAGGAAAGGGTCAGTAAACATACCACTTCTGGGCTTCCATAGTTTCCTCCAAATATCTCTGCTCAGTTTACGGAGCCAATCAAAGCCNCACCCCCCCCCCCCCCCCCCCCCCCCCCCCCCCCCCCCGGCTGATCTTGCAGCTCAGCTTGGGATCTGCAAATCAAAAGCTGTGTTTGATTCCGGCTCATTCCGTCCCTTGTAACCAGCAATAAAGACTCTGGAATTGTGGATTAACTGGTGACTTGGTTGAAGCATAAAGCAGAACAGATTCTACAAACCAAATTGTCCTCTCGGGTATGCCAGGGCCGTACTGGTCCCTTCAGTGGGGTCAGCCCAGTGCACTGGAGAGGAGAATCTGGTCCTAGACTGTGGCTTGTTCTTAGTCAGCTGTAGTGAATGCACGCTGGGGCTGGCTGTGAGGAGCCTTCAGTAACTGAAGCAGATGTGACTCTGAAGACGTGTAGGGAGCAAATATTTGAAGAACCATTTTTATAAAGTCACTTTTCTGGCCATAAACCACACACCCAACCTCAGCTGGTGCAGTTGCTGTGAACTCAACTGTTTGCTATTCCTGCTGCGCTGAGAAGCCGCCTGGTCACAAGGTTGTTCAGTGAGATTCAGCCAAACATGCTGGGCTTGTCTTTGTTTTTTTTCTTCACTTTTGTTTTTTTGGAAACCGTATTTTGCTCTGTACCAGGATGAAACAGGAAGTGATTGCTTTAAATGAGGTGGTGAGATCCTCTCTGCCTTCCCACAGCTCAGTGGCTCTCCCCTTCCCCCCCTATGCAATAGGTTTCTGGCTGTAAGGCTACATTTTCCGGTCCCCTTAGAGTGGCCAGAAGCTGGCCAGAAATGGCTGAATTGCCCTTGCGTTGGGGAAAGCTTTGCTGGTGTAGGCATCTCCTTGTGCTTGCTTCCAAATCTCTGGTGTAGGATGTCATGAGAAGGTGTGGGTATGACCCAGTGGAGCTCTGCTAGGCCAATCCGTCACTGGCCCAAGGTTCTTTCGGGACACTTCATCAGTGGCATAAACTAGATTTATTCCTTAGCAGCTATAACTAATGCTGAGGCTGGAGGTGCAAGATCAGGGAGCTACAACCGTCTCCCTGGTGCCTCTCCCATTCCCTGCATACAAGCAGAACTTGAAAACCCAGCCTGGGGGTCTGTAGCCCGTCAACGTCCTGCACGTTCGGCTTGGTGACATGCTGAACGAAGCTCTTGAGAAGCAGGGGCTGGGATGGGAAGGAGGCCCATCAAAGGCACCGTCTCTTCAGATGCTGCGGAGAAACATTTCAGAGGATGGTCTTGTGGCTGAGGCATCTGGGTTCAATTCCCAGCTCTGCCATAGATGACCTGTGGGACCTGGTGCAGATCACCTAAGGCCAGACTTTCACAAGGACTCATCAGCCAGCAGCTGCCACTGAGCATCCACTGTACCTGACCACGGCTAAAATGAAGCTGCCTCAGGGCCTGGAATGAGCTGTCAGCTAAGCCTTAAACTGTGAAGGGGCAGAGAAGAGACCATCAAACAAGTATCACGTTTCCAATTATGCAGGGCCAGCCTTACAGGTGGGTGCCATGGGTGCCCACCCAGGGTGCCATGGTTGGGGTGGGGGGTGCCATGGTCAAGAGGCAAGGAGCGGGGCGGACCTGAGGGCTGAGGCCATGGAAGGGAGCTGAGGGGAATGTTGGGGAGGGCACAAGCGTGGTGGCGGTGGAGAGCTGGGGGAGGCAGCGGGGGCCAAGGTCACGAAAAGAAAAGTTTGCCCAGGGTGCCATTTTCCCAGCCCTGCAACTATAGATGGACTTGTGGGGTGTCCAAGAGAGGCAGGATTTCCCAGTGGTTAGGACACTGGCCTGGGATATGGGAGACCTGGATTCAATTCCCTGGTCCACCATAAATTTCCTGTGTGACTTTGGGCATGTCACTTAGCCTGTCTGTGCCGCTGTTCCTTGTCTGTAAAATGGGGATGATCGTTCCTTACTCCACAGGCATGTTGTGAGGGTAAATACATAAAGCTGTGAAGTGCTTTGAGATCTACCGATGAAAAGCCCCTGTATAGAAAATAGCCACTGTTATCACCGTGCCCTGGGAGGGGCTTCCATGCACAGGTGAAATGGAAAGCACATGATAAAAACATTAGATGCTAAAACAGCTATGTCACTTCAGAATGTGTCATGGAGTCTGGCACTCTCCAAGGAAGATCTCTCTACTTAGTTGGGTTTTTTGGTCATTGTCCAATTAGTGACCTTTTCTCTGAAGTGTTATTGGCCTGAGTTCTGTGCAGAACTCCCTGTGAAATCACTGAGGGTTTGGCACAAAGAAAATGGCCCAAAACTAAGCCCCGGGTCTGAGACTGGTTGTGTTGTGCTGTGCAGGGATTCTGTGACGTGGGCAAACGTCCACTGGAACTTGGGTCATCCCGTCCGAAACTTTCACTGGTGATTGAATGAAAATAAGGACCTAGGTTTCTGGGTGTCGCTCTTACTCTGTGCATCTGACTGAAGACGATTCCCTAATGTTGGCGCCTGGAAACATTTTCAGTTCTTTTCAGAATAGTTGAGTAACTTTTAATTTGAAAGTCAAGCCCACAAAATAAGCTTGTAAGCAACTTCTCATTTTGAGATAAAACCTATCTTGCATCAGAAATATTTCCTCCACTTTCTTCACCCAAGTCCTGGACAAACCCCCTTGATGCCTTCCCATGCATTTGGTAAGGGGGTAGTTATGAGGGCACATGTTCAGATGCTTGATCATTTTTTGCTAACCGCAAGGGCCAAAGCTTTTTCTAGGGAGAAAGCAGCATCCTGTGAACATCAGGATGCTGGAGTGTTGATTTCATGCTGTTGCTGCAGCAGCCAATACAATCACCACTGTAAGTCTCCTAGTGGAAGGATGTCCGTATGCTGCTGCAGTAATGGATGCAGCTTCAAATTGAATCCATTGAAACTGTATTGTAAAGCAAAACCTGGAACTAGTGAGGAGGAGAGGTAGGGGGTATGTGGGTACAGTACAGACCTGGGAGTGAGATTTGGGTTCTGTTTCCACTTCTGCTACTTGACACACTGTGCAACCTTGGAGCAAATCACTCCAAGTGGGTTTATAAGGGACTTAGTAAAAATAATATCAGGAGGGTATGGGGGGTGGGGTTGCATCTCAATGTGTCTCAATGAATTTCTGAATCAAACGTGCTCAGTTTGCAAGTTAAAAAAATTTTTTTTTCCTGGTAATTGGCAGCCCTGCAAAATCAAGCTAAAATCTGAGTGACAAAGTGGGTGCTTCTTTGCATGTGCATGGCTGCTAGCAATAATGGTTTTACAGGCCAGATTAGGCTTTCGTGACAGCTGTGTAATTCCATCACCTTCAGTCTATTCCCTCAGTGATGCCTGTGCTACCCCCTTGCTGTCAGTGGGTTTTAGGGTGACCAGATGTCCCGATTTTATAGGGACAGTCCTGATTTTGGGGTCTTTTTCTTATATAGGCTCCTATTACCCCCCCACCCCCTGTCCTGGTTTTTCACACTTGCTCTCTGGTCACCCTAGTGGGTTTGCATGGGTGTACTTGACTGGAGCTTAGTAAACAATTCTGCTGTGGATGGAATAGAGTCCAGCTCCCTGTCCCTTAGATGTGTTGGCTGTGGAGAGCCAAGCGGAGTAAAAGCAAGCAACAAATGTTGTCGCTAAAGTCAGAAGCGCTGCTTCTGAATACACAGAAGGAGCAGATGTCTTGAGTCCAAGAGCCAGATTTCTGCTCTCGCTTATAGTGGTTTTATTCTGGTTAACTCCATTGACTTCAGGGTAGTTACTCCTGACTTACACTACTGTAAAATCAAAATTGGGCCCAGAAACTTTTCAGAGTAGATCCACATAGAATCTCCCTGGGCATCCGTTTTCCCCTTCTGTAAAACGCTGCTAAAACAATCCTACCTCAGGGAGGGTTGTGAATGTAACTACGTAATGTCTAAAGTCTTTAGCTCCTTGGATGGAAGTGGCTATAGAAGTACAACGTTTTTAATATAATTTATTGTGCATCCTCACAGTGAGAGTATGAAGCAAAAGAGTTGCCAAATTTGAACTTTTTGTTGCCAAATTTGACAAGAAAGCATATAGGCATTTTGCAGTTTTAAAAATCCAGTGTGCTCTGTAAGTATCTAATGATGGCCTTGCCTGCTAGAGTTGATGAAGATTGGACGGCTGAACTGTGCTGTACAGAAGGAGAGCTTGGTTCACTGCCCATAGAAATCACTGGAATGACTCCCATTGACTGCAGCGGGCTTTGAATCAGGCGCTGCAAGAATCATGTGTCTTGATGGTCTGACGTAGAGGTCAGTCACTGAGCAGGGGATGCTGAGAGTTTGCATGATCTTAGGCGTAGAGGAGATTCAGGGCATGCAAATTATGGAAATGGGATGCCCATAACATCTGAACAAATCACAAAGCAGCATATCCTCTTGTGGAAATCAAGGCAGAGTGGCTTCAAGGGAAGTCTCCATTAGTTGCCATAGAGTTTGTATAGACACTTCCACCTATATAGTATCTGTCCTGTCAGTGCTTTGAAACAAGATGGCTGCCTCTGGGTCCTAATGGAGAAGTTGTGAATGGTTTGACAGCAGCAGCTTGACTGGGCTGATGGCTGAGAAACAGGTTAACAGTGTACTAGTATTTGAAGTCCTAACTGCTAAGGATGGAGAAGAATTAGCTTGGAATGGTACAAAAGGCTAAAAGTAGGAGTAACTGTATGTGTGAAGCTGATGATTGGGAAGAATTTCCCAGTGGTGAGATCTGTTGGACCCAAGAATAGTTTCCCAAGGGAATTATGGGAAGTGCCTTGGTTTGAGACATTTAATACTAGGCTGAAGGGAACACTGGAGAATGTACTTTAGGGAATACTCTGCATTGGCCAGGAGGATGGAGATGGACTACATGCCATAAAGGTCTTCCCCATCTAACTTCTGTCACAGGTGAACAAGTTTACACACACACCCCACCCCCACCCCCACCCCCCAAGAAAAAGAAAAAGCTGAAATCTGTCTGGAAATGAACAGAGAAGATACAATGGTTAGAGAATACAGAAATTCCCAGAGGATGCCATCAAGAGATTCGCCAGTACTACAGACTGAATGAAATATTACAAAATGATAGTGGATGAAAGGCTAGAATCCTGGGCATTCCCTTTGGGCTGAGTGGATTTCTTCTGAATACTGTTGTGGAGTTACCAGATCAGAACGTGAACACAACGGCTCTCCAGCCATCCAGTTTCTATGAGGGTCCCAATGGGAAGATCCAATCTGAAGAAGGACTGGCCATCTGTATATAGTGTCAGCCCCAGACTTAGGGAAGAAACCATGGCAAGTGGTCTCATCCTGCTTTATTAGCAGAAGGCTCCCTCTTTGGTAGACCGTCACCTGACACTGAATTGCAGAGGAAGGGGTAGCCAAAATAGGCGTTTCAGGAAGAGAACATTGCTGCTGCCCTAATGTATCCAGCAATGCTTGGGCGAACCTATTGAAATAGGTTCCTGGCAAAACTCTTGAAGTCAGTGGGACCAGGGTTTGCTGTCAGGTTGATTGTCCGTTAGGAGCTGAGCTGAGACAGATGGGTGGTGGTGGTGGGAATAGTCACTTAGGTGACACTTAGTAGACTCCACTGTGGAGCTGAGGGAATAGCCTGGAGAGCAGTTTCCCAATCCGTAGTCTGTGTAGCACCTCCAGATGGTCTGCATGAAATGGCAAAGCAACTCTTGGTTTTCAAGCAGCAGAACTTTCTGCCAATTGTCGCCCCGTCCAGGATTTCTCGGCAGTGCCAGTGTCTTTTTCTAGTCAACTTAACAAAACATAAAGCACCTCTATCTTGCGTGGTGTCTTCATGCCTCTGTTGCTGGTTCCTTTTGTGCAAAATCAACAGTGAGCGAACTCACAAACCCCAAAATTCAAGAGGGAGCAATAAAAACAGAAGGATAGAACAAACTTCAAAGTGACAGAGGAGGGCTGCAGACCACGAAGGGGAACGTGGTACTAACAAATGAAAAATCCTACCTCCAGAGACAGGAAACCAACCACACAGACACACATGGGAGGATGTCACCAAATGGCCACACCCATTGCACTGAAGTTCATTTCAGTCTTGTCTAGTAATATCCTGATGTGACTCATGTATAAAGCATTCTGTCTGCTGCCAGGGAGGTGTAGAATTGGGACCGAGAGGCTGGGGAAGGAGGTGGTCAACAAAAGCATCTGTCTTCCGAGTAATTATACTGAGCTCTCTTCATTTGTAGTGTAACCCACACGTAGGTTGTGAGGGGTTTCATGGTGGTGGGTAAGCGTCATTATCTCCGTTTCAAAGATATGTGGGGGGGAAACTGAAGGTTCAGAGTGAAAGGTCACAGAGCGAGCCAGTGAAAAGCTGGGGGAAGGGGCCAGTGTTCTGGATCCCAGTTCTGAGTGCGGTCCACAGAATTATTATTATTTATTATTATTATTATTTTTATTATTAAAATATATATATATATATAATTTTTTTTTAAAAAGAACTGCTGTAGTGATCTCTGACTAGATCAGGGGTCAGCAACCTTTCAGAAGTGATGTGCCGACTCTTCATTTATTCACTCTGATTTAAGGTTTCGCCAGGGCCGGCTTTAGGACCTGCGGGGCCCGATTGGAATACCTGACGGCGCTCCGGGTCTTTGCTGGCACTTCGGCGGTAGGGGGTCCGCTCCGCGTCTTCCGCAGCACTGAAGGACCCCCCCCACCGCTGAAATGCCGCCAAAGACCCCGGAGCGCCCCCTCCCCCCCCCGGCTGCCAAAATGCCACCGGAGCGGCCCCCCCCCCCCCCCGCCGCCAAAATGCCACCAAAGACCCCGGAGCGGACACCCCCCCCACCCCCACCGCCAAAATGCCACCGGAGCGGACTGCTTGCCGGGTGAGCCTAAGGCGCGGGGCCCTCTTACCTGCGGGGCCCGATTCCGGGGAATCGGGGGAATCAGCCTAAAGCCGGCCCTGGGTTTCGCATGCCAGTAATAAATTTTAATGTTTTTAGAAGGTCTCTTTCTATGTCTATAATATATAACTAAACTATTGTATGTAAAGTAAATAAGCTTTTTAAAATGTTTAAGAAGCTTCATTTAAATTAAAATTAAAATGCAGAGCCCCCCGGACCGGTGGCCAGGACCCGGGCAGTGTGAGTGCCACTGAAAATCAGCTCGCGTGTCGCCTTTGGCACATGTGCCATAGGTTGCCTACCCCTGGACTAGAGGATGAGTAGCTGTCAATACAGCCCTTTGTTCTGGATTAAATTCACTTTTAAAATACCATATTGGGTACCAAAGCTGTTTTTTTTTTTTCTTCTAAGGGCTTGCCTATACTAAAAGGCATTGCTGCTTAATTATATTGGTAAGTTAAGCAGCGAACTCCCTAATGTGGACAGCGTTACATTGCAGTAGGAAAGTGCTTATTCTCATGCAGAAAGCGGAATAAACAATACCGATATGGTACATGTCGTACCAGAATAACTACATTGGTAAACCAACCCCCTAACTGACCTATACCAGTATAATTTTGCTAGTGTAGACTAGGCCTTGGTAACCACTTCTGCGCTGCACACTTGTTACTGTCGGCATCGATGTTGTTTGTTTGCTGGTAACTGAAATTTGTTATAAACAAATTTAGACCCTCCTACCTGGCCACACCAACGTGTTAAATGTTTTACCACTCTTCCTGGTGGATTTCTTGCCTGGTCGTGAATGACACATTTTGCTTTTTAGAGGGAATTTGGACACTTCTCTATCTTGAGTTTTGTGTGAAACTTGCGTTGCATGAGAGCAAGGTCTCTGGCAAGTGATGGGTTTTTCAACCCTTAACTGTAAGTTGTGTCTCAGGGAAGCCTCCAGTGACTGGTCTTGGGTAAGTAGCTGTGTAAAAAAGATGCCCAATTCTCTCTCGAAAATCTAGCTGCTTATTTAGGTGCTTAAATGTGGGCCAGGCTGCAGGTGCTGAGCCCTCCTGAGAATTCCAGCCTACGTGGCCAGACTTTCGAAAGAACTCAGCATGCTGGATGCTGAGCTGTAGAAAATCTGCCTCTTGTTTAGGTGGCTAAATGGGAACTGATTCCTTCTGAAAAATCTGCCTATAACGAACAGTGTCCCAGCTGACACAGGCACGTCCCTGCAGCTTTCCTCAGCAGTTCTCAGACAAGCCCACGCACTGTGTGCATAGCTACATTGCTGATCTCTGGTCAGTTGGTTCTCTTGGCTTGCCTGAGCTAGCTGGCCTCCAGTTTGAAAGAGCTGCAATCTTTGGATATGTGATCGTTGCTCTGGTTTGGTGTAGACAAGCAAATGGGGGATCCTAGAGATCTGGGATAAAAATGACAGGAGACTATAGCTAAAAAAGCTTCTAAAAAGTGGCTGGTTTTCTCACCCGCCATGCGCGCGCCCAAAAAATCTGAGGAAAACAAATGAGTGAGGAAGATAATCTGTGCCATGTCCCTCGCTCTGAGTAAGCTCCCGGCTCCAGCCCTGAGCAGGAGAAACAACCCAGCTTCTGCCTCAGCATTACACAGTCCTCACACACTCTGACCTCATTGCTGGGTTCGCGAGGCATTCTAATCCAGTCACAGCCCCCTGGACTCGCCACCCCCGTGACTTGACACAGCAGCCCCTGGTTTGCTGTCAGCCCCCGGACCCTGCCGGATGTCGGGCAGCCAGACGGGCAGCCATGTACACTGCAGCTGAGCTCCCAGCCTGGAACAATGGAGCCATTGAAGGCTGGAGCCAAGGGTTAGACTCTGACTGCCCAGGCTGTGGGCTGCGGATGAGAACAGCTGAAGCCTGCTTGTTCTGTCCTAACCATATTACAGCCCAAAATAGGAGCCTGGTGGAGATTCTTGGTCTGAGCTGCTTCAGCTGAAGGCCTGGTCTTGTTTGTGCGCTGGGTGTTTTTTTCAGAGTATTTATGGATCTGAGGTGAAAGGGGGGGGGAGAGGGGGCTGAGCTGTTGTGTGAATTAATTTTTTTATAAAGCGCACTGCTTATTTTCCCCCCCCTCTAATTATGAGGCTGACGCTTCTCTGGGAACTCTCTGCCTGTGCTCCGGACCCATGAAGGCCTGTGAGGGAGGGTGCCCAGCCATGTCAGCTCACCTTCCAGGGCTGGGGACAGAATTGCCTCTGAGCTGCAGATGGGCACCCTATGGGAGAGAGCAGAACTGGGCAAGGCTGCTGTGCAGGGAGAGGTTAATCTGTGAGCGTTTATGCTTCATCGCTTCAGTCCCATTGGTTGAGATGCACTATTTATATTTGGTGTCAGCTACATTTGGTAGCATGAACAACTCAGGCGTCTGTCTTGCCACTCAACCTGGCTAACGAGCAAGCCTCAACCCACCCTGGGTACCTCTGGGCTCCCCCCTTCCCTTGTGCCCATCCCTTCTGTGTAAAGGGACTTGGCCAGTAGATGGGGGACTAGACTGCGACTTCAGAAACCTGGCTTCATTTCTTGCCTCTGCAACTAACCTACTGTGTAACCTTGTCCAAGTCACTTCATCTCACTGTGCCTCTTTCCCCTCCAACCTGTTCTGTCTTGCCTGTCTAGATTGTTTTTGGGGCAGGGATTGTCTCTATGGTGGTTTGTACTGTCTAGTGTAGTGAGATCCCAATCTCTGTTTGGGGCTGTGGGGGCAGGCGTCTAGCTGCTACTATGATACAAAGACCAGGCAGTGAGCCACAACAGAACCCAAATCTCCTGACTCCCAGTCCTGTCCGTAACTACAGAACCAAGTTTCTGCTATTCTCTCCCCTTCCTAAGGGGATATGGAGACACTATGTTTTAGATCACCCTCTAGTAGAACGTTATCTAGGGTAACTCTTCTCTCAACCATCCCTTAGGGTTCCTGATCCCATGCTAAGTGATATAGATTTTTAAGCTCAGATATAAGATTCTGATGGGGCAGCTTCCCACACTTCTGTGAACGCCTTTAAAAATGAATGCAGGAAAACATGTGGCTAGCAACTGTTCCTTGGTGCATGTGACACCAGGCCCCAGCAGTCCCTGTGCCCTGTAGCAAGCCTGAGGTTGGTGTCTGCATGTGCCTGACCTGATCCCAGTTGTGCCCTTTGGCCTGATTACAGGCTGTGTGCTGACTGTGCCTGTCGGCAGGTAGGTTTGATGGCTTTTATGCCCTGTAGCAGGGTTGATGCCATCTCTAGCCTTTAGTTTTTCAGCATGTGTAATGGGTTCCAGGCTTGGAGAGTTTTTGTTGGGTCTGTTGGGCAGCTCTTTGTGCACCTGTAACTCACCTGTGTGTGTGTAACTCCATCTAATGACTGATGCACAGGAAAGGATAAGAGTCTACTACAGCTACTGGAGCATGGCGTCGCTCCAGTGGCAGATGCTGGTGGTTTTTAGAGCTGAAAGTCCTGTGTTCAAACCCAGTGATGACCCAAGCGCAGAGTGGGGATTTATCATCGATTGTATAGGGGGAAAGCCCTCTGCCGATGGGGGAGAGCTTAGATCTTCTCCCTGTCCCATCTGTTGCTCTCCTTAGCTTATTTCTGTCTAACTCAACCCACCAAAAAAGTTGTGTAACTAACATGATGTTAACCTGTGCCTCAAGGTGTTTGTCTGCTTTGCAATTGCAATCTCTATTGTATCTATAATATATGGAGATATACCTATCTCGTAGAGCTGGAAGGGACCCCGAAGGGTCATCGAGTCCAGCCCCCTGCCTTCACTAGCAGGACCCAATTTTGCCCCAGATCCCTAAGTGGCCCCCTCAAGGATTGAACTCACAACCCTGGGTTTAGCAGGCCAATGCTCAAACCACTGAGCTATCCCTCCCCCCACGTTTCTGACCACGTTTACTTTATTCTGGGGTTATGTGGTGACACCTTATGAAAGGTGCCATTGGAAATCTGATGATGAGGGTGTTGGGTGTGTTTAATTTACCTGTGTTAATTAGGTGTTTATAATAAATCTTTGTACAGCTCCCGGAGCTCCTTGGTGAGCTGGGACACTTCATAAATCTAGGCTGGGATTTTCAAAGGATATTGGGAACCTAATTTCTGTCAAAGTACAATGACTTGGGTACCTAACTCCTCATGGCTTTGAAAATCCCATCCCTAGATAACATGGGGAATGGGGTTGGCAGGGAAACTCTTTCATTGTGGTGGGGTGCACAGTGAAGGCTGGTGCAGGGATATCTGTTGCCCTAGGACCAGGTGCTTATAACTGAAAGGACACTGGAAGTCTGAGCAATGTCTTTCGTAGCATCTTCTGTACTGGAGCTACCTGGAAGGAGAGTCTAGAAAGAGTGATGCTGGGTGGGCCATATTGCTGCTTGGCTAAGCCATGCTCGATGCCCCCTGGAAAATGGAGAGGAGTGCCTTGTTGTCCCACAAACTGTCATCTCCTCTTAGCTCTTCAAGAGCCTCCACTAACAGCTACTCTGGGGGTCTGAAAAGGGACTGAACCTATCCCCTCGTGAGATCTGTCTCCGTCAGAACTTGATGGCCTCCCTCAGGGCTGCTGTGCTGTGAAGATGAGTGAATAGGGGAATGGGTAGGAAAGTTTTTGGTTACTGGTAGTAAAAGGAATGTGTAGCTGATTTGATTTGAAATTCGGGAAGGCACAAGCATTAGCTGTGCAGCCTCAGGATGAGGGGCCTGTTAGCTCAGAGGGATGACATTAATCTACCAATTAACATATCCCACACCTCATTCCCCATGTGTCATTCTGATCACTGACTCGGGACTCCAGTGATGCTTTCAGTACAGTACTCCCATTTCCACACATGGGCCAGTGTTTTCAAAGCTGGGTGACTACAGTTAGGCCCCTAAATCCATGTTTAGAGTAGGCAGTTACAATCAAAGTGGCCTGGATTTTTGAGGACCCTGAACATCTGAAGTTCCCTTTGACTCTGCAAACCACACCTCTGACATTAAGTGCCTAGGCATGGCTTTAGGAACCTAACTTTGGACCTCAAGTTTGGAAACTTTGGCCTGAATCTGATTCTGACCAAACTTATGCTGGTGTAAATCGGGTGCAATGCCAGTGATGGCACTAGCGTACAACTAATGTGAGCTCCGGGTTGGCCCCCTAACTGTACTGGCTCACATTTTGCACTGAGCTATGTGTGTAGCTCCCAGTGAAATCCATGTAAAATTTCCCAAGCACACCCAAGGATAAGATTTGTCCTGTTCTGTTCGCATAATGCAAAAGAACCAAAGGGTTAATGCCTGACTTCTTTGGGCGTATAGGAGCCATGGGTCCCCTTCCCTTCCACAGGCAAAGTGCAAAGAGCAAGGCAAAGCCTTGCAACAGAATCCTTCCAGTAACCCCACGGATCTCCTTGTGTGCCGCAAAATGCGCTGTTGCAGCTGGCTAGCAAGGAACCAGTTTGGAAAAGAAATGCCTGATGTAACATGCAGCTCCAGATTAAAGGGCTTGTGTGTGTGTGCTGGAGTTGGGTACAACATTTCGATTTGCCCCTTCCCCACGTTCTAGCTGTACTTTTCTGGTCTGTTTGGAGCTGCTCCTACCTTTCTGTGTGTCTTAGTGTTCTATGCCCGCCCCCCTGTTGTGGCTGAGCACTCTGATTGGCTGGTGTTTCTATGGTTACCGCAGCTCCTGGGGGGCCCAGGAAGAGCAGTTGGATGGTGGAGCTGGCAGCATCAGCAGCCTGACACATGTCCCTCTGGATCATCCAGGAGGAACTTGACTGTGTGTGTGTGTGTGTGTGTGTGTGTGTGAGAGAGCAGGAGACAAAGAAAGGAGGAGAGTGAGAGAGAGCACAAGAAGGCAAACCTAGTGTGTACTGGGTACCAGGGTTGCCCCCAACAGGTTATCCTCTGAACAGGCTTTTACCAGGGGGAAAAAAAAAAAAAAGAGAAAATTGCTGTTTGGTGCTGGGCTAATGGTGACATCTGACAGGCTTCGTTCCTGCTGCAACAGAGACCCAAACAAACTGAGCCTTAAACATCACACGAGTCTGACTATTCCTGAGCCAGTCTGGTTTGTCCAGCCACTTCTGCTCCAGCTCTCCTTCTCTGGGGTTCTTTGCTCTTCAGGGAGTGTTCGTCTTAATGTGATTCCAAGCATCTTTTTATTTAAAAAAACGAAAGTGCGGATGATACTTAGCAATTTTCTAGTGTCTGATCAGCCCCATTTGTAAACAGGTCTCCGTCTAGCCTCTGATTTCACTGGCAGTTTTGCACCCGTGACTAATTTTGCAGATGTTTGCCCTTGCAATTTGTTGCAGGTACAAGGACAGGATCGAGCCGTCTAGATCTGCCTGATTTGCAGGTGCTGTTGCCTGGCTAATGGTAAATCCTGTCATTTGCATCCTGAGTTAATTGTGGCCCACCAGGATATGGGTGTAACAAATAGTACCTGCAAAATTAGAGGCAGCCTTTCAAAATCGAGAGCCGTATTTTTTTAAAAGCCCTTTGCAAGCCATAGCTCATTAGTCTTCCCCAAATCCCGTGAGACGGGGAAGTGCCTGTGGTGGTGAGCTCTCCAGAAGTGCAAGCACGGTAATAAGCATCTTCATGCTTGTTTTTATGGATGGGGGAGTAATGCGGGTATCTCACAGGAATGGGGGTGGAAGTGACTGGCCTAAGGGCCTTGATTCTCCCCAGCTCAGGTAGCATAGAGGAAGCAGACACCTCTAACTTCCCAGGTGAGGAGAATCCTTGGCATAGGGAGTCCCCAGCAGGTGGAGAGACAGCAAAGCTGGCTCTTAACTTCTCCTCTCAGCTCAGAGGCTGTGTCAGGGATGTGGTGCCCAGGGGCTATAGCTAGGTCTGCCTTGGAGAGGGAAGACTACAGCTGCCTGGCTAGACATAGATGGGTAAAGGGACTTCTAGCCAGCATTGCAATCTGAGTAGCAATGAATCCCAATAGCACTAGGAGGCTGGGTACTATCTGTTACTCTCCCATATACCTGCTGAAGAAACCTCAGCACTCTCTAACAGGCCACACAGGCACAAGATGATCATTCTCCTGAGCTGACTTTGAAAGTTCCCTAGCATACACCGGCCCTGGGTTGTGTAGTGCTCTGGGCCTGGCATGGTACTGCATCGCTCTAGGGGAGCGGGATTGCACCTCTGGAGGCAGGCACAGTCCTCCCGGCTGCATTGTGTGTGTGTGTCTGTGTGTGTCCCCCCCCCTCCCCTAAGGTGACCAGCATGCTCGGCGCCTGTGCCTGGCCAGCTCTGTGGAACACTGGATATGTCTAGAGGGAAAAAACCCCAAGGATGGCCCAGATCAGCAGACAGGGACTCATGAGGTTCGGGCTCCAGGGCTGAAAAATCTGTGCAGACATTCAGGCTTGGGCTGGGACCCTGCAAGGGAGGAGGGTCCTAGCGCTTGGGCTCCAGTCCGAGCCTGAACGTCTGCACTGTTTTTTTTTTTTTTTTTTTTTTTTTAAAGCTCCACGAGCCTGAGTCTGCTGACCTAGGCTGTGCCACAGGCCTTTTATCCTTGTGTAGACATGGATGTGTGGCCCTTTCCCCCCATTGTTCCTGCCTCTCCTGCCCCATTTTTTGGGGGGTAGGCGTCACCCTGGCCCAGGGACTGCGACTGCGCTTTGTGATGGATGGTGCATGGGCCAGAAGGCTTTGCACGCCCTGCCCCTGTGCAGGGACAAGGCAGTGAACCAATATGGAAGAGAGGCTGGGTTGGGTGACTAGACCTCAGGGCTTCCTGGGAATGTCCTAGGACTGCAGTGAAACCAGTGTTATGACCTGGCGTGAGTCAGTCCTGCCCTTCCGGCCCGCCCATTCCTTGCTCTTCAGTCTCCACTTGCAGCCTGCATCCTGGCCCTATATTTATGCTTCGTAGCAGGCTGAGGATTGAGCTGCCCCAGGGGCCAGGGGGAAAAAAAAAAATCTACGTGGCTGTGAGTTACCAGAGCCAGTTTTAGCTAAAGTTCGTCTACCCTGGGGTTGTGGGTGGTTTTTCAAAAGGGGGCTTTATAAGGAAAATCGCATCCAGCTGTGGTGAGGAGTCCAGCACTACCTGAACGCCCTGACACTGCACTAGGCCAGCGGTTCTCAAACTTCATTGCACCGCAACCCCCTTCTGACAACACAAATTACCACATGACCCCAGGAGGGGGGACCAAAGCCTGAGCCCGCCTGAGCTCCACCACCCCAGATGGGGATGGAGGGGGCAAAGCTCTACCCCCACCACCCTGTACAGCAGGGGTGCCCAAGAGCTTCCGTGCCAAGCAGGGGCCCTGTAACCTGAGCCCCACTGCCCAGGGCTGAAGCCCTTGGGCTTTGGCGTTGGCCCCGAGCAGTGGGGCTTGGGCTTCTGCTCTGGGCCCCAGCAAGTCTAACACCATCCCCGGCAACTCCATTAAAATGGGATTGCAACCCACTTTGGGGTCCCGAACCACAGTTTGAGAACCTCTGCACTAGAATCCATGTGAAACCGGGGCTGGATTCTCTGGGATTGATATCTCTGGTTCCCAATTCCTGGTTGAGACTCTGAAGGTGACATCTTAAGGGCATTCCCGCTGCCTATTATGTCGTTTTGCGTGCTTGGTGCTGTACAAAACATAAGCCCAGCAGCCTTGCAAAATTGTCATGAAAATTCACCAGAACGGGTACCAAAAGCCCTTACCCATCCTTTGGGAAAGCAAACCGTCTTTTACTAGTCAATCAAAAGAAAATGATTCCCTCCAGGGGGAATAGAATTTGGTAAGAGTTATGGAAGCAAATGAAAAACCAATCAAGAGCATGTTTATACCTGTTATTCCCCCCACCCCACTGCTGGTGTGCAGACCTCCAGGGTGGTGATTGAACTGAATGCAAAGCTAGCCCCCCAAGTCAAGAGATTAACAAAGGGTTATAAAGGCTGTGGCAATCACACTTCATGAAGAATGGAGCTGTTACCAGAGTAATAATACAGCTGCGTAGACCTCCTGTAGGGGGGGCAGAGGTACAGAGCGGCCCTTCCATAGGGAAAAGCTGCAGTGGCCCATTATAATATTAGCACTTTGCGTGTGTGTATCTGCATATAAAAATAAACACACTTTTTTTTGGGGTGGTGTGTTCTTTGGTGTGGGGACTGTTTGTACAGCACCTAGCACAATGCAGCGCTCATCCTGCTTGTGGCCTCTGTGCTGTGGTGATTATAAAATGTCCTAGCACCTTTCACGTGATGCTCTCATTGCTCTTTACAAACACTAGGCCCCCTAGTTCCTGTGCAGTGGAGTCTGCCAGACGTGACAAGGGGGGGAGGAGGGACGCAGGGACTTGGGGAGGGTCCCACAGAAAGACAGAGTCCTGACTCCTAGCTTGCGGGACTAACCACTAGCCAGGCACGTTCTGGTGCTAGGGAGTGGGTGACTGTCCAGGAATTCCAGAAGCCAGGTAGTGCTAGTGGGAACATACCTGTGTCCCCTGTCGGCTGCAGGTGAGTCAGAGGACTGAGTGGGTTCCCTGTCGCTGTTCTAGTCCTCTGAGAGTGCAGCTTGAGTCCCTAGCCTTGAGACACCTTCCTGGGCCTTGGACTGCCGGGACTTGCAGCCGGAGAAGCGATGTTTACCCTTCCCGGTTCCTGTCTCCTCAGGCAGATTAAAACACACAGGAAAGGGCAGATGCAGCTCCTCTTAGACAAGTCTCTGCAGGTGGGATGGGAGCTGCTTGGCACATACACCTGAGCCACCTGGCCCCTCTGCTGCATTAACCCTTTCAGGCACGCAGCCAAGATCTTGTCTTGCTGCAGCTGTGCAGCTTTCCAGGTGGATTTAAGCAGCTGGGCAAATGGGGGGTGGTGGTACCTGGGGCTCCTGGTAATAGATCGGAAAGAGCCCTGTACAGGAAGAGGGAGTAGCATTGCTGTGATTTAGAAGTATCCCCTTCCCCTTGATGCACCCTAAGGGGGTGCAGCTCGGTGCCACACTCAGTAGAGGCCGCTGGCTAAATGTACCAATCTGGCCCTTGGGGCTTTAAAGGCCCACAAGGACAGCTTGACATCAACTTGCTTTTGTAGAGGTAGCTATGGGAAAGAAAACAGGAAAGGGCCCAGTGTGGAAACCAGGGGTGTAATACTTGGCTTTCCTGTGCCTTGTGCTGACATTTACACTAGTGCAAAGTTGGGTGCAAGTGTTAGTTTGTTTTTTTTACATTCAGTTGGCACTGGCATAAGACGCAAGATGTAGGGCTCAGAATCAGGCCCCATGAAGAACATCTTCTTCCCACCTTGTCTTGTGTCTTGTATTACAGTCTGGGCATGGAGTTGACACATCACGTAGAGAGGGCATGACAAGGACAGCCCTGCTCTGTCCAGGGACCCCAAGAGTGTTCCCTGCCCACCCAGCCCAATGGGCCATGCACAAAGGCCTTGGTTTGAAAATGTCCAAACCTGGGCCTAGATCTGAATTATGCAAATGGCTTCTGTCTCTCTAACGGGCTGAAACCCAGATCAGTCCCCTGCTGAGTGGTGGGGTGACCTGACATTCAAATCGGAGTCTCTAGTTTAGAGGGCACCCGGGCTTCTTGGGGTTACTGCTGCTGCAGAGATCCTTATGCAGGTGAAACTGGGCATTCACTGAGTCTCTGGGCTGCAGAATTGGGCTCCCATTAGAGCTGCTTTAAATCCTTCCAATGAAGAGTTTTTGCTTGAAAAATGTCCTTTAAACGAAAATCATGAAATATTTGGGAAATATTTCGTCATTATTTTAAAATTTTCTTTTTATTATGGGGATGTTCTAAACATTGTTTAATTGACAGCCTAATTTTTGGTAAGCAAATTGATCTTCTTTCAATAACTTAAGTGAAAATATTTGGCGGTGGGGGATAAAAATGGGTCTGTTTTGACCCTACCAAGGGGGAAAACCTTGAAAAATAAATAAANTTTCCCCTCTGCTTTTTATTTGGGCTCCACATCAGGCTGTTTGGTTGTGGTTTTTTTTTTTTTTTTTTTTGGTAAATGTTTAATCCTCCTGAAGGCAGAGCCTTGTGCAAAGAGAAGCACGGTAGAAATCGATGGCGAGCACAAGCGAGCGTCCCCAGGCTGATTCAACGGGGGGATGACTTTGAATAGACTGGAGAAAGTTCCCCTTCCAGGGAGAAGGAGCCTGCAGACAGTAACTCCAGCCAAGAGGGGCCTGTCTGATGCTGGGACAGACTCTAAACACTCCGCCCTGGTTCGGCTTGATCCCGCAGGTGCTGACCATTTTGTACAAATACTAGCTGAACAGTGCTGAACCACCATGGGGAATGTGAGGCCTCCGGCCTGGTCCTACGTGACTCCTACCTAGGGCTAAGGGAGCATGTTGCTAAATGCCCGTTAGCATGATGAGGAGCCTATTTTAGTCTATTCTGAGGGTTCTGTTGGCCTCACACCTTGTCTCTTGTGTTACCTGCATGCAAAGGAGTTGAGGGGGGGGTAAAGAACATGGAGCTTCCCACCATGTGGCACCAAAGGCCATACCTATTGTGCCCATGTGCAGCCTCCACCTGGACTCGAGTGTCACAGCCGTCTGCCCTGCATGAGGCCTTGCAGGATTCAGGCTGCGAAGCCCATGGGTGGCTGTGTACAGCATGCGTGCAGGGCCTGGCCTGCTCTAATCCACTGCCCCGCATGATGGATTCTTCCTACCCAAGGCTGATCTGGAAACATTTTATTTTCGAATGGATTTTTAGGGGGTGAGAGATCGTCCAGCACGGAGTGTAGTAATTCAGCACCTACCTTGTCCCTGAGATGCTGTCTGCAAGTCTAGCATGCCACTGTCCATCCTGTACCTAGTCTTTAGGGAAGGGGCTTCACTCCAGGGCTTTCACAGTAGCCCCTTTCTTCTGCCATAGCTAAGAGCCTCTGTCTGTCAGGCCTTGTTTTCACTGGGAAATTTAGTGCCTGGTTGACCAGGTCCTGCCTAACCCTAGGACATGAGTGGGGTTTATCCAGGAGCAGCTGCCATGATGCTAAACACCATTCATCCCTGTCTACATGGACTGCAAAACACCATGGTAGCGACCATGACTCCTTCAGGTCATGTTCTGATGTGACCAAATTGTCTAGTGGAGCCCTCCTAGGCATCAAATAACTTGAACTTTTCCTTGCTTAAAACCACACCCTGGAAAGCAGCCCATGACTCTGGCGGTGGTTTGGCAGGGTGTCCTGTCTGGCTTTGCAGGAGCAAACCAAGGAATGGCGGGAGTGGCACATCCTTGCTTTCTGCTGCACCAGCATCGGGGCAGGTCTCGAAGGGCTGTGGCCTCCTTGCCCATCGAGTGCCACCCGGATCGATCTGAAGGATACCGGAATGGCCCTTGTGCCAGGTGTCATTGGTCGCTTTCTCCTCGGCCTTAGCCAAACCTTTGGCCCTGTCAGCTGCATGGGCAATTGAGTGAATAGTTGCAGGCGCCCCTGAAAAGGCCCTTCTGAGCAGAACATACCACCCCAGACGGCCTAATACAAAACAAATAAGGGAGACCAGTATTTCTCAGTCTGAAGATCTCTTCTCCCCCTTCCGCACTAGTTGCCAGGGCCAGGAAACGGGGAGATTTGTGGTGAATTTGAGCAAGTGGCAGGAGTGTAATGATGGATGGTGCTTCACATCCTTGGAGGAAAAAGTGGAGGGCCACTTTTAGGCAGCTCTGAATGCCGAGGAAAGACGTAGGGGGGCCTCGCTTGTTGTATAGTGTCACACCAGTGCAAAGTTGGTGTAAATCAGGATGGTAGTGTTCTGTTATCTCTGCACTGGTGCAAATGACTCTAGCCTCTCCGGCTCCGTCTATGCTGCCATTCGACACCTGCAGCTGGACTGAGTTGGCTTTGGGCTGCGGGGCTAGATGTTTGGGCTCAGGCTGTAGCCCGAACTCTGGGACCCTCCCACCTCGCAGGGTCCTAGAGCCTGGGCACCAGCCTGAGCCTGTGTCTACAATGCGATTAAACAGCCCGTAGCCCAAGCCTAAGTAACCTGTGGCTGGCCCATGCCAGCTTTTTAACTGCAGTGCTGACATACCGTCAGATCCCGGAGCTTGTAGGCATTGGGGGAGATGCTCAAACAACCCCACTGGGCCGAGATCCTCCCCTGCTATAAACTGATGCAGCCCCATTGAGTTCGGTGGAGCGATGCTGATTTATACACCCTGATCTGGCCCACAGAAATGTGAGACAGGAGCCATTTCCCCCAGTTTAGTGTGGGGCAGCCCATCAGCGTGTAGGCAAAAGGTATGATTATGAACCACAAATTTCCCCCCTTTTCCATTTGGGGTGAAATCAGGCTTCCCCCCCTAAGGGCCAAGTCTGTCAGCTGTTCTTGGGGGAGCGGGGCTGCTTCCCACTTATGCAGTGATCTATGCAATGCACAGACCGATTTCCATGGAGAATGACAGATTCAGCCAGACGCTGCTTCCATTCCTTATCCCCTGATGTCTTTGCACGAGTGCCCAGGTGCGGAGGAAGAGACTGTGGAACTGTTATGCTTTAGTTCCCTGCTTTCTAGGCACAGAAACAGCCATTCCGTTCCCAAAGTAGTTCTAGCTTGGTAGAGGAGAGCCACACCCTGTGCTCTCTCATGAAGACTTTGCCTATTCTTTTGATTGCAAGGGCCTGATCCAAAGACCCAAAATCCAAGCGGCTTTGAATCCGGTCCCAAGTGCACGTCTTGCTTTGTGCGTATGGAAACACGACAGGAATCCTGGTGACAAGGATGGGATATAAAACAACCGCAGCATTAGTTTTGCGGCTGCGTACGCTGCCCCGTGAATAAATGCACAGGCAGCTTTGAATGCACGGCAGTTTAAATGCAGCAAGAACGTCTGATTCAATGCATGCTCGTTTCACAGATTTTAGTTGTACGTTTCCCGTGCAACATCTTGAAAACTTAGTCCTGAAGGCATGTTTTCTGTGGCAAAGAAAAATATTTCGTATTCGTGTCCAGAGGCCTTAGTCAGGATTGGGCCCCTATTGGGGTAGGTGCTGGACAAGCATAACGATACACTGTTCTTGCCCCGAAGAGCTGAGTGTAAAGAATATGGAAGAGTTGCTTCCCCGTTTCCTTGATACCTTTCAAACAGATGATTACAGGGAGTGAGGAAAGCAAGGGAGAAGGATATTGGGAGGAAAAGGGAGAGGAGCTTGGCTCTATTGACGCTACAGCCAGAGGTAGGGCTGCAGCACGTGTAGACAGACTCAAGCTAGCTTTGATCTAGCTCGAGCCAAGTACCACCAGCAGTGAAGCTGTGGCAAGGAGGGCTGTATAATCCCTCCCAGGGCTCTGGGGATTTACCCAAAGGGCGAGCCCGTGCTGTGTGGCTGGAGCTAGTCAGATCAAAGCCAGCTCGGTTATGTCTACACATGCTGCAGTCTGCAGTGTCGTTATACCCGTTTGAGGTTTCGGCTCCAATCCCACTCCTAGTCAAGTCAATGGGGAGTCTTTCCCTTCTTGATTTCAAACTCTTGCACGTCACATTGGATTTATTTGCAAAGAGCCTGGTCCTGCTCACGCTGACTAAAATGGGTGTTTTGCCACTGACTTCTCAGGGAGCTGGGCTAGGTCAAAGCGTCCCCCAGATAAGACATGGGCAGTAAGTAGCTAATGTTCTGAATGGTCACTGCCCATTCTTACCGGGCCAAGTCCTGGGCTCTTCTCACTCAGCCTTCGCTCTCACTGGAGTTTACAGCTGGAGGTTCAAAGTTCTGTCTGGGGGCCGAGTAAGGGATCAATCCTGCAAGTGCTGAGCAGTCTCCACTCCTGCTCAGTTCAACGGGAGCGCGTGGTGCTCGCACCATGCAGCATCGCACCCTAAGAGCCTCAGCGTTCGGTCTGATGGGAGCTTTGCCTGCGGAAGGGCTCTGGGATTTAACCTGCTGTCTGTCAGATACTGGGTACGGGTCCCTTTTGAGCCAGTCAGGTCAAGTTTTGGAATGTATTGTAAGAACACTTCATGTACCTAACATCCCTCTGTAGCCAATAGCTGGGCTGTGCAAGTCTGCACGGGACAGGGGCGGGGGGGAGGATAAACTGACACAAAAAAAGGGTAGCCAAGCAACCCCCTTGGGAGCCGGATGCCCGCTTCCCTAAGCTTACCAACTTCAGGAGATTTGTGGGGGAAGCTTTTCTGTTTAACGCAAACATCTTTGTGTGTGTGTGTGTGTGTGTGTGTGTGTGTGTGTGTGTGTGTCTGGTGCGGGGGGCTGTCAGTCAATGCCATTGCCGAAGCCAGGGTGTGATCAATAGCGTCCTCACTGCTCTTGTCTCTGCACATCTTCCTCTCCCCTCCCCTTGACCCTGCTTAGAAATCTCAGGGCACCGCCTCCTAGATCGGAAGATTTAGACTCTCTGCCTCTTTCCCCCTCCCGCCCCCCTTCCAGTCTGTCACTCCCCACCTCCTCCCCCCTGCTTCTGGCCTGCTGTCTCCTGTGTTTCAGTTGTTATAAATAAAGCTCTAGGCACTGATTTGGGTCTCCGATGACACCTTGTGTTATTAGACAGCACAGGACGGACTTCACCAGGCGGGAGCCTGCTCTCTCTCTCCTGCTGTATTGCTTTTCGCCCGCAAGAAGCCTCCTTCGCAGCAGTGGGGTGGACGGGAGCAGATGTTTCTGCTTCCCAGCCGTTGCCTGAGCGCTGTTCAGAGTGTAGGGTCCCGGGGGCGCTTGCCAAGAGACACCGTCTCGTGTGGGTTTCAGTCACTTCTTTAAAAAATAATAATGAAAGGAGGGGAGGGAACTGCTGTGGGCAGATAGATTTGGACACCGGGTTGGAAAGGGGGGAGTGCAATACTCAGGGCACCGAGCCCGTCATTGGCCTGTGGCCTCTCTTCACACACGGCTGGGCTGGCACAAAGCAGCCCCAGGTCAGGCGTAAGCCTCCCTCCATCCCATGGAATAGCCCAGGCTCGGGGCTGCTCTGTGCCCTCGCGGAGCAGATGCCCCCGGCCCTGTGCTTGCCTTGGCAGCAGTGCCAGGTGACGGGGGCATTCGAAGGGGGGTGAGTGGAGGCAGGGCAGGGAAC